>CM051263.1:23037387-23077387 GCA_027921565.1 Artemia sinica | reverse complement strand
ACATAAATTTGGGAAACTGAAATGAAATTCACCCAAAAAGAGTACTCTCTACGTAATTTTTGAATGTCCAATCCCCACCCTCTTAATAAATACTAAAGGGTTGCAGTTTTAAAGCTACTCATTAAAAACTATGAGCACATGAAAGCATGCATAATTTTGGGAAAATGAAATGAAATTCACCCAAAAAGAGTACCCTCTAAATAATTTTGACTTTCCAATCCCCACCCTCTTAATAGATACTAAAAGGGTGCAGTTTTAAAACTACTCATTAAAAACTATGAGCACATGAAAACATGCATAATTTTGAGAAAATGAAATGAAATTCACCCAAAAAGAGTACCCTCTAAATAATTTTTGACTTTCCAATCCCCACGCTCTTAATAAATTTTAAAAGGGTGCAGTTTTAAAGCTACTCATTAAAAACTATGAGCACAGGAAAACATACATAAATTTGGGAAACTGAAATGAAATTCACCCAAAAAGAGTACTCTCTACGTAATTTTTGAATGTCCAATCCCTACCCTCTTAATAAATACTAGAGGGTTGCAGTTTTAAAGCTACTCATTAAAAACTATGAGCACATGAAAACATGCATAATTTTGGGAAAAATGAAATGAAATTCACCCAAAAAGAGTACCCTCTAAATAATTTTAGACTTTCCGATCCCCACCCTCTTAATAAATACTAAAGGGGTGTAGTTTTAAAGCTACTCATTAAAAACTATGAGCACATGAAAGCATACTTAAGTTTGGGAAAATAAAATGAAATTCACCCAAAAAGAGTACCCTCTAAATAATTTTTGAATTTCTAATCCACACCCTCTTAATAGATACTAAAGGGATGCAGTTTTTAAGCTATTTGTCAAAAACTATGAGCACGTGAAAGAATACATAATTTTGGGAAAAATGAAATGAAATTCACCCAAAAAGAGTACCCTCTAAATAATTTTCGACTTTCCGATCCCCACCCTCTTAATAAATACTAAAGGGGTGCAGTTTCAAAGCTACTCATTAAAAATTACGAGCACATGAAAGCATGCATAATTTTGGGGAAATGAAATTCACCCGAAAAGAGTACCCTCTAAATAATTTTTGAATTTCTAATCCACACCCTCTTAATAAATACTAAAGGGATTCAGTTTTTAAGCTATTCATTAAAAACTATGAGCACATGAAAGCATAGATAATTTTGGAAAAAGGAAATGAAATTCACTCAAAAAGAGTACCCTCTAAATAATTTTTGACTTTCCAATCCCCACCCTCTTAATAAACACAAAAGGGGTGCAGTTTTACAACTACTCATTAAAAACTATGAGCACATGAAAGCACGCATAATTTTGGGAAAATGAAATGAAATTCACCCAAAAAGAGTACCCTCTAAATAATTTTTGACTTTCCAATCCCCACCCTCTTAATAAACACAAAAGGGGTGTAGTTTCAAAACTACTCATTAAAAACTATGAGCACATGAAAGCATGCATAATTTTGAGAAAATGAAATGAAATTCACCAAAAAAAAGAGTACCCTCAACATAATTTTTGACTATCCAATCCCCACTCTCTTAATAAATGCTAAAGGGGTGCAGTTTTAAAACTACTCATTAAAAACTCTGAGCTCAAGAAAGCAAGCAAAACTTTGGGAAAATGAAATGAAATTCACCCAAAAAGAGTACCCTCTACATAATTTTTGACTTTCCAATCCCCACCCTCTTAATAAATTTTAAAGGGGTGCAGTTTTAAAGCTACTCATTAAAAACTATGAGCACATGAAAACATACATAATTTTGGGAAACTGAAATGAAATTCACCCAAAAAGAGTACTCTCTACATAATTTTTGAATGTCCAATCCCCATCCTCTTAATAAATACTAAAGGGTGCAGTTTTAAAGCTACTCATTAAAAACTATGAGCACATGAAAGTATGTATAATTTTGGGAAAATGAAATAAAATTCACCCAAAAAGAGTACCCTCTACATAATTTTTGACTTTCCAATCCCCACCCTCTTAATAAACACAAAAGGGGTGCAGTTTTAAAGCTACTCATTAAAAACTATGAGCACATGAAAGTATGTATCATTTTGGAAAAATGAAATGAAATTCACCCAGAAAGAGTACCCTCTAAATAATTTTAGACTTTCCGATCCCCACCCTCTTAATAAATACTAAGGGGGTGCAGTTTCAAAGCTACTCATTAAAAATTACGAGCACATGAAAGCATGCATAATTTTGGGGAAATGAAATTCACCCGAAAAGAGTACCCTCTACATAATTTTTGAATTTCTAATCCATACCCTCTTAATAAATACTAAAGGGATGCAGTTTTTAAGCTATTCATTAAAAACTATGAGCACATGAAGCATAGATAATTTTGGAAAAAGGAAATAAAATTCACCCAAAAAGAGTACCCTGTAAATAATTTTTGACTTTCCAATCCCCACCCTCTTAATAAACACAAAAGGGGTGCAGTTTTACAACTACTCATTAAAAACTATGAGCACATGAAAGCATACATAAGTTTGGGAAAATGAAATGAAATTCACCCAAAAAGAGTACCCTCTACATAATTTTTGAATTTCTAATCCCCACCCTCTTAATAAATACTAAAGGGGTGCAGTTTTTTAGCTATTCATTAAAAACTATGAGCACATGAAAGAATACATAATTTTGGGAAAAATGAAATGGAATTCACCCAAAAAGAGTACCCTCTTAATAAATACTAAAGGGATGCAGTTTTTAAGCTATTCATTAAAAACTATGAGCACATGAAATTATACATAATTTTGGGAAAATGAAATGAAATTCACCCAAAAAGAGTACCCTCTACAAAAGTTTTGACTTTCTGATCCCCACCCTCTTAATAAATGCTAAAGGGGTGCAGTTTTAAAGCTACTCATCAAAAATTATGAGAACATGAAAGCAAGCATAATTTTGGGAAAATGAAATAAAATTCACCCAAAAAGGGTACCATCTTAATTTAGACTTTGCTATAAAAATAAACATGTAAGAGACCTACAGGTACCATCTGCAAAATTTGAAATATTCCTGTTTCTTTTAAAGCGAACGAATATAATTTCGATAAGCAAATACAATAAATGAACCTTTTTCTCGAAATATTGACCTGCGAAATTTTAATTTTGATTTTTAAGTCAAATTTATGGTAACCCTGCGAAAACCTTGGTTAGTCCATGAAGAAGGAACAGAAATTAAATAAAAAACAAATTCTATCAAATGAAGTAAAGAACGACATTAAGACCTAAAGGAACAGAAAATATTCTGTATATGAAGGGAGCTACCCTCTCCTCCACCCTCCGCTCTTTATGCTAAAATCGAGCTTTTTTTGTCCAATTCCTTAAGAACGACTGCTGAGACACTAGATCCGCTGAATTGAAAAGCAAATTATTTTTAAAACACTATAAAACTTTAGCATAAAGGATTAGAGACAAAACAAATTTTAGTGTTAAGAGCATGGGGCTTCCCCTGCATTTTAAAACTACTAAACTGAAAAACGAAGCCCTGTTTTTGCTACATAAGACTTTTTGATATAACCCTATAAGAAGAATACATTTATAGACAATTCAAAATAAAAATGTACATAAGATTCGATGGAACACTTTCACAAAAATTACTAAAGATAAGAGTCGTGTGTGAAAATAGATTATCTTCTAAAGTTTTCTAAATGAAAATGCCCATAAATATAATACGTAATTTTCTGTACTTACGCTTATTAAATGATTTCTCAGGCTTAAATTAAGCAAATCTAAGAGACAGAAAAAAGCAAAACGTTAAACAACGAATCAGTAAGAATGATATGTATTAGCGTATATTCGGCGATGAGAAGTACTGCTGCTGCTGACGACGGTAATTCCTAAAAGAAAAAATTAGCTAAATCAATAGGGCCGGGTTGAGATGCAGTAAGCCCTTAGGTATGTGATGGTTTGGCGTCATCTACATGGAATCAGTGTCGTGCTAAAAGTATCATCTATATCATAGATGATGCTTTTAGCACAACACTGAAGCCTGTGGCGTCAATTGGGAAGAACAGGAAGAGGGGGGCCTAGATTTTTTCCCTTCTCGAATAAAAAAAATAATTTTTGGGTATTTTCATTGACAAATCCTTTCTATGGGGTATATTCATTGAATATACCTTTTTTCGGTATCTCCATTGAAGAAATCGATAACTTGCCCCCAACCCCCAGATTCGAATAAATACGTTTTTCCCCTCCTCGTAAATTTTCATGAGTTGATACCACTGGCTGGAGCAAAGTTGTAAAAGCCCATTCAGAATGTGATTTTACTAATACCGGAATACAACCTGTTCCTAAACTCGGTATTACACTGATGCTAACAACCAAATATTACCATTCACAATAGGTAATTTAAACACTGAAATCAATTAACATCAATGTTATCCCATGTATTTGTCTTTGTGTAAGATCTGATAGGTCCTTGTTTTTATTGCCGTACAAATATTCTTGTGCTCTAACGAGCTCCAGTACCTCTTCCTAATATTTCACTTCTTTTTTTATTCCACCCTTGAATTTATTTTATTATTTCCAGTCTTTCCTATATCTTGACAAAGGTTGGATATTAGCTAGTCAGAAAATTTTACGAAAAATTCTGATTGGTTCCAAGTCGATTTAACTTCAGTTTTTGGTCAATCCAGTTTTGAACATTAGCTCAATCAGCATTCGTCAAATATAATTGTAAATGGTCCTTATGTAGTCTCGCATTGTGACATTGTATGTAAAACACACAGCCTTAGATTAAGATCCTTATCTATAACAACCTATCTCAAATAATGGTTCAAAATTGAGACCACTGTTTGTTTATTCAGTTTTTCCTATTTCTGGGTTTGCTCTGTTTTGTTCAAATAAAAGTGATTTCCCCACAGTAAAATCATTCTGAAATACTTTACAAATTAACAAACAACCAAAAAATATTTTGCAATAAAAAAGTGTAATTAGAACCCTCCTACTTTGGGGCTCATAGACAGAAACTGTACCACTTAAAAAGAGCACTAGAACTTTTATTTTCCGTTCGAATGAGCCCTCTCTAAGTCTTATAGGATCATTGTTTTGGTAAGATTACCCCTAGGAACAGGAAAAAAGAAGAGGCCTTGGAAACTCTACAATACGGTTCTCTGATACAATGAATCCGATGGTGTTATTTTCAGTAAATCTCTTGACTTTTGGGGGATGTTTCCCCTTTTTTCGAAATTAGGCAAATTTTCTTGTTGCTCGTAATTTTTAATAGTTAAATATAACTCAATAAATTATGTATATTTGAAATCAATACAAAAATACAATTTCTTTAATATTTCTATGGGTATCAAAATTCTGTTTTTGTAGAGTTTCGATTACTACTGGGCCAAGTCGCTCCTTACTTACAGTTCATTTCCGCGAACTGTTTGATTAGATATTGATAGAATTTTGAAAGAAACTTAATGTCAGAGGAGTACTTGAGACCAAGAGCAGGTTGAATTACGTCTTTGTTGTAGGGGGTTCGGAATAATACTATTTGACATTTTTTGCTATTAATGGTCATGTTATTCGTAAGGCATCACGCCTGGAATCTGTTGAGAAGGACTTAGGCAGAGGTTATTGCCGATGGTAAATTGGTGCCAGTGAGGAAGAAGTTGCTGTCATCAGCAAATAGTACAGGATACACTGAAGGGCCCAGATCCATAACAAGATCATTGACATATAGGAGAAATAAAATAGGGCCGAGAACGGAGCCTTGCGGGACACCCCTCCGAACAGTTAATGGCTGAGAGGATACTCTACCTAAGCTCATACTCTGTACCCTTCCAGATAGATAAGAATCAAACCAAGAGAGGGGAACACCACGAATACCGTAACTATTTAATTTACTTATTAAAATACTATGATCGACCGTGTCAAAGGCCTTAGAAAAATCCAAAAATGAACCCAATACAGTTTTTGTGAGGTCGAGTTGTGAGCGTATGAACTGTGTGACATCAATTAGAGCATGAGAAGTTGAAAATTTCGGCCTAAAGCCATATTGGTGAGGAGAAATCAAGGAAACGGAGTGCTGACTGTCAAACAGAAAGGGAGACAGACGTCCGAAGATGATTCTCTCAAGCACTTTGGATATAACAGGAAGAATTGAGATTGGACGATCATTACCTATCTCAGTCGGAACGCCCTTTTTAAGCAGCTGACTTTAAAATCAGGGAAAACTCCGTGGGTTAAAGATAGGTTGGCAATATGCTTGATGGGCTCGTAAACGAAAGGAGATATGGTCTTCAGGAGCTTATTGCTTAATCCAAGACAGTCAGGTGTAAAACTAATGGGAAGAAAACCGATGATTTGAAGTACCTCCTTGCTATCAGTTGGCTTGTTTATTATGGGCAACTCACTCAAGTTTACGCTGTGTAAAACTTAAGAACACACCAGTTTCTTCGTTAGTTTTTTTAGCTTAGCGCGAGACAAGACAAAGACAAGTGATATGGACGAGTATATGGGAAATATATAATTCGGGCTATATATTTGTACATAAGGGGGGGGGATAAAGTATTTGGAAAGTTTGAAGTTACAAAACAATTTTGGGGTTCCAGTGTATTTTTTTGGGGAGAGGGGAAATTTTCCGTGGCGGGTGGGGGGGTATTTTCCACTGGGGTATTTTCCGTGGGGGGGGGGGGGTTGTTTTCCAGGGGACGGAGATAAACGTCTAGAACTATTTTATGACTGGGACAAATATGTCCCCGCGCTTCTAGTGCAGACATACGCTCACGGGGGAGGGGTGGAAGACTTCATCTTCGTGCTAAAACAAAAGCTCGAAATATACAAGAAATCTGGATTTTCTTCACTTCAAAATTCGAGAGAAATGTTGACGATTTGAAGTTCAAGAAACATACTTAAACCCATGCTCATTCTTTATTAACTTAGAAACGACACTTCTTGATAGGCCGTTGTGTCGGCCTTGTAGCAGCCAGGATTAAACCTTGGGTCACATACATCTAGGCAAAGATAATTCCAGGGGTCCATTTTAAGCAGGCAAGGCGGACAAAGACGGAACTTTGTGAAGCTAAATAACTCAAAGTCTCGATTTCCCATAATATAACACCGAATCTGATTTTTAAACCTTAGCTATTGCATTATGAAATATAAATTAGCAATGAATTCAGGATCAGCTCAGTTACCTCATTTTGCTAAGATGACATTGATTTATGATGCTTTATAATTTAAAACAAAGATCAAAAACAGCCTTACAAATATCAATAGACATTCCTAGTGTTTTAAATCTGATTGATGACTCATATGGGACCCCACCTAATATCTCTTCTTTGCCTAGGGATTCTACTGCTAATTGTGTCTACAGATATGACATGACCAAAAATGTAAACTCTGGTATTAATTTGTCAGTTCTTCATTTAAACATTCAAGGACTTTGTTCTTCTATAAATAATTTGAAGTCTCTCATAGCTAATTCTTCTCCTTAGATTATTGGACTCTGTGAAACATTTCTCCAAAAGGGCAATAATATGCTTTTAGATATTTTCGGGTATAACTTTGAGATTGTAAACAGATTGAAGAGAAAAAAAAGGTGTATTAGCATTTTATATTGCTGATTACCTGGATTATACACGGTGTAGCATTTGGAAGGCGTTTTTGGGTCTGTTTTCGTTGAAATTTTGATTGACAACAAGAAAAATATCATTGGAGAACTATACCGACCACCAAGTGGGCTGATACCTTCTTTCCTAGAAATTTTGATAAGGTTATGTCTGAAATATGCAGAGGTAATTATGAAATGATCCTTTAAGGAGACTTCAATATTCATCTGTTAAAAAACTTCACTTATAACTTCTTATAACTTTTTATCCCCTGCTTTATCCTTTAATATGTTCCCTGTATTAATATTCCTACTAGAGTTTCTGACACATCTGCCACATTAATCGACAATATTTCTTCAATTTTAATGTCTATTTCGAGCTTTTTTATCATTTCTGAATCTCTGACCATTTTCCATGTATTAAAAATATTCAATTTCGGGTCTACCTTCATTTCCTTCCACTTCTTTTAATTTACCAATCCGTTACCAACAGCATCAACTTCAACAGTTTAAATTTTGATTGTCTGACACCTCCTGGGAGTTTCTTGCCGATTGAAGTCGGTCTGTTGATAGTGTTTTCAATCGATTCTATAATCTGGTCAGACAGGCCTTTGTTAATAGTTGCTGTGTAACCTCAGCTGCTAAAAACTCCAAGCGTTCAGTTCCTCGTGCTCTTTGGATGACTTCAACTCTTCTTAAGAGCACTAAAAGAAAGAATTACTTGTGGAAGGCATTCAAATCCTCAAACTCTAATCATCATCTCAAAAGGTATAAAAAATATAGAAATTTATTGAATTCCTTAATTCGCAAAGCCAAGTATATTTATAACTCCCAGATGTTCCCTAAATTCAGCAAGAATATGAGAAAAACCTTGCAACTTATAAACACAGTTCTTCGTCCCAATTCCAAAAGAAATAACTTACCAAATAAATTAATGTCTAAGGGGATAGAGATAACTATTAGTAAGACCATAATGGATGAATTTCGCTCTTACTTTGCATCCATTGGAAAATTAATTTCTGAAGATATTTTGTTTAGTGCTTCTTCTACCAGTGACTTTAGAAAGTAACTCGGTCCTTCTTGTCGAAAATGGATGGCTTTGGATAAAGTTTCCGAGTTTGAAATCTAGAGAATCGTTTTTGAGCTAATAGGATCTTCCTCTTGTGGACTTCACCAAATTCCTGCCAAGGCTTTAAAATTTATTCTTCCCTCTTTTCTATCTCCTCTCACCATTCTTGTTAACTTATCATTTTTGAGTGGAACTTTTTCTAGTGTCCTAAAATCTGCGAGATTAATAGTTCTCAATAAAGGTGGTTCTAGAGATGATCCTTCTAATTATTGACCAATTTGTCTTTTATCAGCCTTTAGTAAAACTTTGGAAAAATGTATGTACTCTAGAATTTTGTCGTTTCTTGATTAAAAAAAACAATTTTTCTATTACAATCAGTTTTGTTTTCGCCCTCAACACTCAACAGAACATGCATGCATGACCTTGCTGAAGCTCATTCACAAGGCACTTGATAAGGGTAGAATTCAAGCTGCAATTTTCCTTGATATCAGAAAAGCGTTTGACAGCATATCCCATACTATACCAATCTCCAAAATGCAGCATATAGGAATATAGGGAATCAGTTATCATTGGTTTGAAACTTATTTATCTGGATGGTCTATCAGTATTGACCCCAAGCTTCAAGATCAATTCCGTGTTGATTTTGGTGTACCTCAAGGGTCTATCCTAGGACCTGTTTTATTCCCTATATTCATCAATGATCTTTTTACTGCTGTATCCGAACAAACTAAACGAAGCTGTTTTAGTATTTGTGATCACAATTTTGTTCCACCTAGTGACGCAGCTCTAAATCCAGTGCTATTTGCATTTGCAGATGATAGTACTCTTGTGTGTTCGGAAATTAATGATTCTTCTCTTATCAAAAAAGTTTATTCTGTTCTAGAAAGAACCTTTGCTAGGTTTGATGCAAATCGTCTTGCCCTAAATATAGCTAAATCTAGTCTACTTATTTGTTCAAAATCAGCTACTTCTTGTCCTTTGGTTCAAACTATTTCTGCCACTCATGGCGATATAAATCGTCCACCTGAAAGACATGTTCGATTCCTGGGTATTTTATTGGACGATAATCTCTCTTTCAAACAATACTGAGCTCTCGTAACACTTAAGCTCTCCAGAAATCTAAAAGTTCTTCGGAAGCTTCGTCATTACTTCCCTGGTTCAATACCAAAGATCCTCTTTCATTCTCACATTCAACCTTATATATACTACTGTCCAACATTATGGGTATCAACATTCTCTTCTTTTACCTTTCCTTTTTTCAAAATATATATAAAAAAAAGCCATTAAATTAGTGTGTGAGGTGAAAGACCAGCTCAGCATGAATCAATGGGACGGTCAATCCCCATATATCTTCCTTTCTTCTTGTTTTATTTTTAAGTATCTTCATGGACTCCTCCCTAATTTCTTCAACAATTATATCTTTTGAATTCTGAATTACGCGTTGTTTCTTGTGTTTCTGTTCCCCTCAGAAATGACATGGATACTTTCATTCATAAAACCGAAACCATTAGATCATACTTCAATCAAGTTTTGTGTTGTGCCTCCTTGTGTAATTCTCTACCAGTTAAAATTCGGCTATGTCATTCCTATGGACAATTTAAAAAACAGCTAGCTAACCACCTCTTTTGCCTTGACAGTTTGTTCTCTCCTCCCTTTCCCCCCCTCCATCTTTCCTATTCAATTTGTTTATTTCATTTATTTTGATTAGCATGATAGTTTTTGTGTTGTTAAGTTTTTTTCTTTTTTTTTTATTCTTGTCCTTCTGTTTGATTTTAGCACTATTATTTAATGTTGCGTTTAGTCTCCCACTCTCACAGGCCAAAGAGCCTTTGTTGGGGTCTCAAGTGCTGTAATTTTTTCTTTGTTTCTTTTAATTAAATTCATTGATTGAAATAAATTGATTGATTGATTAAAGTGCGTTTTTATAACATATAAGTGCGTTTTTCGTGCCAATAGCATATTCATTTATATTAAAGACGTAGATATGTGCTAATACTAATGTTATTATTTAATGTTGCGTTTAGTCTCCCACTCTCAAAGGCCAAAGAGATACCGATACACGGATACCGATACTGATATTTCCGATGCGATACATGCGATGCCAATACGCCCGATACCAATACGCGCGTTATTGATACGTCCAATATCACATACAGCCCGTCCCCAGGGACTATGGAGGGCCGTATCATCATCAAAACTATATATATTGGACCTTTGAACTATGTTAAACAAAATGGCTATGTCACAATTCTTATAGGGCTAGTTTGGGGAGAGGGGGCTAGTAGGAAGGGGGGGGGGCTATTTGACCTCCAATCTATTTGGTAACTTAAAAAGGGCACTTACAAATTTAATTCCCTTTCGAATGAGCTATTACACATCTTTCTATGAGGCTCTGGCCACCCCTAGCCCTGCTAGAAAAGAAAAAAGGGAGACAGATCAGTGCTACCCATGCAAAAAGGTTATTTTTCTAGGTGTTAAAGGTAGGGGCCTGTAATAATCCTACAAAAAGTGTTCAACAATGCTGACTCCAATGGTGCACTTTTTTTTCGATTTGACGCCATTTTCAAGGGGTTTCAGGCTCTTTTTCGAAATCACCATAAATTTCCTTTTGCAATAAACTTTTACTTCTAAGATTAACCGAAATAATATTTATCATTCATGATTCAGTGTCAGATGGCAATTTTTTCTCCAGAGACATTTATTTTTAAAACATTTTTTTCAACTTTAGATTACTATGGGCTGTGGTTCGCTCTTTATTAGGTTGCAGCTGCCGCTGTAACGATGTAATTTATCTTTTCTGGAAACATTGCTCTGAGAGGAGAAACTCAATATTAACTTTATCAATGAAATGCATATATAATTCAGGATAAATGGGTAGGATGCCCAAATACGTATAATTGTTCGGCTTTTACAAATAATTGGCTTTTCTGTTTGGCCATGAGTTAATGTCCGGGATCACTCTTGATTGGTCACGTGATACACGTAAAGACTTCTAAAGATCATCTATATTAGCCAACCTGTAACCTTGAAAGCAATTGCCTTGTCCTTGAATTGAATATAAAATTTTTTTCTTCTTTACAAAAGCCTTTCATTAATAGCTTTGTATAAAAGGTACATGTAAAACATTTACTTTTTTGAAAAATTTGTTTCTGTCATCTTAAAATTGCAATACAAATTATGGATTTTGTAATATGAGGCAAAGAAACTGGGCGTTAGTTTGTAAATATTTTGTAACTTTAAAAATCACAACTTTGAAAGTGTCTGGAATTATTAAATAAAGTTGGTTTATAACACAAATAAGTGCATTTTTAGCCGTAAATAATAATGATTCATCACTTCCCCTGAAGAAAAATTCTCTTTTTTACGCTGAATTTATAGCTGCACTATAATATTACAAACTGTATGTAGCTCGTTTGTTATCAGAAAAGGGAGAATTTTTGTCAGTGTACGCTTGTGAGATAAAGTGATTATTTTTCATCTGCACAAACTTAGTGTGACTGCATTTGGTTCAATTGAAAAGAGACAAAATTTGATCTTTGTTTTTACTAAGTAGCCTGCTTAAAGAAAAAGTTCCAGTAGATACGTGCATAGCTATGTTGGCCTCAGGCGGCCTGGTGCTGCGGTGGGCTGTTAGTGGTAGTAGTAGATATTTAACTTTCTTAGCTGCCTGAATCTCACAGGTTCGCCTCTTTACTTTTACAGCGGTCCAAATACGCTCATATGAGAAAGTGAGCATTTGTCATCTACACAAACTTGATGTGTTTGCATTTGGCTGAAAGCCCAATTGAAAAAAAGTAAAAAAAGTAAACTTTAATTTTACTAAGTAGCTTGGCTAAAGACCAAATTCAAGAAAATGCATAACATTCTCAAGGTAGAACTCTTTCCATTTTTATAACCTTCTAAATTAATCAGTTTTGTCATTAATTTCTCATTCTGCAAAACTTCCAGCTCTAGATTTAGCGATTTGCTACGCAAAATGTTTTCGTATTGTAATCGCGCATACAAAATGATATATAGCATTCCTTGTTCAAAATTGTGTATTATTTCTTTCATTTTGCTATTCTTTTTTGCTAGAAATGCTCATGGACTTACACCAAACCCTTTAGAAAACGAAAATGCCACGTTTTCCCCATTTTCTTCTGGCAAGTTTGACATTGGGATCAATAGTAAATATTTAAAAGATATTGCGCCCTATCCTGAGCCTCTCAATGACCAAGAACGTTGGGTAGTTCATTTACCTAACCGAACTAATGAGGAAAACTATAGAGTAGAAATAAAAGCTACAACGAAGGGAATAAAAAACTGTAATATACGCGGTGCGTTTGGTTTTTTACAGGAAAAAAGTTTAGAGGGATGTGGATATAGTTATTACGTAATCCCTTATTTTGGATTTCGTCAGACAACAATGATGTGCCCTGAAAAAATGGCAGCTGTGCAAACATATGAAATAAAATTGCAAAATAATATTCAATATAACAGCAAATTACCTATCGTAGTTTATGCTCCAAAGGACGTTAAGATACATTACATTATTTGGCATCGAAATGATAAAATTAATGAATTAAGAGAGGTTCAAGATTTAGGCAGAGCGGTATTAACTGGTAGCAATATGTCAGCGACGAAAGACCATTTCGACCGCCATATGGACGAGCTTCAAAATTTGATTTGAAAGCTTCAAAATAAATATAAAGTTCTGAGAGCAGAGAATAAACTGCTAATGACTGTTCATGTCAAGACTACTGCCCTGCGATAGGAGCTCAAAGAAGCAACATTCTTATTCACGGTGTTGAAGCTCCGCAAGGAGCAGAAAATCTACGAAAAACTGTAGTGACCTTTTTGAGACTAAGCTTGGAATAGCAGATGCGGATCAGCTGTGAGTATGGGTACATTATACCGTATTTCTAAAAAATGGCTCCACAACATAACCCACAACATAAGTCTCTGAATTGCATAGCCACTAACTAAAATGAAGATTTTAATAACTGCTTTCGTTATGTCTTTAGCTTGGAAGTCATTAAAACCTGATCTTAGAAAAAGTGACCAAATGATCTTGTATTTGCAAAAATTCTCCCTTTTCTGATAACAAACGAGCTACATACAGTTCGTAATATTGTAGTGCAGCTATCAATTCAGTAGAAAGGCCTTATTGAGTCCCATTGCTCACCCCTGCTGCCATCTACAATTTAGTTTAATGCTGACGGGGCACCAAATATGGACTCAGAGTCCCTAGGGAGAATGATTGCGTAATCGGTCAATGACCTCTTTTTCCAAGGTCGATTTATTTGTTGATGTTTTGGCCAAGTGCATGCTAGGGGCGAATGTTAAGAGTTTCCAGGAATAGGAAACAGTTAGATCACGTGTTTCCTTTCGTGAATCAATAATTCCCCTTAAAAACAACAAATTAATTCCCCTTTCTTGACAAATCAATCAACCATGACATCACCTGTCAAATATTAATAAACTTTGCCCTGGAAACATTTCTGGTCGAACTCCAAACATATTAATAAATATCGCCCCGGAAACAATTCTCCAAGAAACTCCGGCGAATGTTTTGATCTTAGAGATGAAGAGATGCGCGGGAAAGGGTTTCCCAGTAATTTCAAATGTGACAGCGCAGGGATGCCAAAACAAAAGGAACACGCAGAAATTACGTTTAGGGATTATTTGGGCGAAACCGTTTTAGATATTTTATGGAATTATTTCGGCGAAACAGTTAGAGACATTTTAAAAGATGATTTTAGAAGATTTTTTAGAAGAGGTTTTGAGTGTGGTCGTTATAATACACAAGTTCCATTTAAAAAGTGTCGTGAGGTCCCCTACCCCAACCCCAAAGGGCCCCGATCCCCCTACCCCGACCCAAAGGGCTCCGATCCCCATACCCCAACCCCGAAGGAGGCCCCCGGCCCCCAAAGGTTCCCCCGGGCTCCCAAAGGGTCCCCCGCTTCCCCCAAAGGGCCTCCGGCGCCCCAAAGGCCCCTGAACCCTCATTTTTAATATTTTTTTTAAGGCTATATTATATCTTTTCAGAACAAGTTCCTTTCTTAATGTCATTCCTTAACCATTTTCCAACTTGAAGCATCCTTCCTTTTCACCCACAACTTTACTATAAGGCTTTTTGGATACCTCAACACCATGAAATACCTTTCAAAAGACATTTCCGAGCAGCTTCTTTTCTTTTTATTCCCTTCTAAACCCATTTTTCAACTTGAAGTACCTGTCCTTTTCACCCACAACTTTACTTTACAGCTTTTTAGATACCTCAACACCAAGAAATACCTTTCAAAAGGCATTTCAGAGCAAGTTCCTTTCATAATGTCCCTCCTAAACCCATTTTCCAAGTTGAAGTACCCATCCTTTTCACCCACAACTATACTTTACAGCTTTTTGGATACCTCAACACCAAGAAATACCTTTCAAAAGGCATTTCAGAGCAACTTCCTTTCTTAATGTCCCTTCTAAACCCTTTTTCCAACTTGAAGCATCCATCCTTTTCACCCAGAACTATACTTTACAGCTTTTTGGATACCTCAACACCAAGAAATACTTTCCAAAAGACATTTCAGAGCAAGTTCCTTTGTTAATGTCCCTTCTAAACCTATTTTACAAGTTGAAGTACCCATCCTTTTCACCCACAACTATACTTTACAGCTTTTTGGATATCTCAACACCAAGAAATACCTTTCAAAAGCCATTTCAGAGCAAGTTCCTTTCTTAATGCCCCTTCTAAACCCATTTTCCAACTTGAAGTACCCATCCTTTTCACCCACAACTTTACTTTACAGCTTTTTGGATACCTCAACACCAAGAAATACTTTTCAAAAGGCATTTCAGAGCAAGTTCCTTTCTTAATGTCACTCCTAAACCCATTTTACAAGTTGAAGTATCCCATCCTTTTCACCCACAACTTTACTTTACAGCTTTCTGGATACCTCAACATCAAGAAATAGTTTTCAAAAGACATTTCAGAGCAAGTTCCTTTCTTAATGCCCCTTCTAAACCCATTTTCCAACTTGAAGTACCCATTCTTTTCACCCACAACTTTACTTTACAGCTTCTTGGATACCTCAACACCAAGAAATACTTTTCAAAAGGCATTTCAGAGCAAGTTCCTTTCTTAATGTCCCTCCTAAACCCATTTTCCAACTTGAAGTACCCATTCTTTTCACCCACAACTTTACTTTACAGCTTTTTGGATACCTAAACACCAAGAAATACTTTTCAAAAGACATTTCAGAGCAAGTTCTTTTCTTAATGTCCCTCCTAAACCCATTTTACAAGTTAAAGCACCCATCCTTTTCACCCAGAACTTTACTATACAGCTTTTTGGATACCTCAACACCAAGAAATACTTTTCAAAAGACATTTCAGAGCAAGTTCTTTTCTTAATGTCCCTCCTAAACCCATTTTACAAGTTAAAGCACCCATCCTTTTCACCGAAAACTACACTTTTCACCTTTTTAGATACCTCACCACCAAGAAATACCTTTCAAAAGGCATTTCAGAGCAATTTCCTTTCTTAATGTCCCTTCTAAACCCATTTTCCAACTTGAAGCACCATCCTTTTCACCCACAACTTTAAATTACAGCTTTTTGGTTACCTCAACACCAAGAAATACTTTTCAAAAGGCATTTCAGAGCAGTTTCCTTTCTTAATGTCCCTTCTAAACCCATTTTCCAACTTGAAGCACCATCCTTTTCACCCACAACTTTAAATTACAGCTCTTTGGATACCTCAACACCAAGCAATACTTTTCAAAGGCTTTTCAGAACAAATTCTTTACGTAATGTCCTTCCTAAACCAATTTTACAAGTTGAAGCATCCATCCTTTTCACCCACAACTTTAAATTACAGCTTTTTGGATACCTCAACACCAAGAAATACTTTTCAAAAGGCATTTCAGAGCAAGTTCCTTTCTTAATGTCCCTTCTAAACCCATTTTACAACTTGAAGTACCCATCCACTTCACCCACAACTTTACTCTACAGCTTTTTGGTTACCTCAACACCAAGAAATACCTTTCAAAAGGTATTTCAGAGCAATTTCCTTTCTTAATGTCCCTTCTAAACCCATTTTCCAACTTGAAGCATCCATCCTTTTCACCCACAACTTTACTTTATAGCTCTTTGGATACCTCAACACAAAGCAATACTTTTCAAAGGCTTTTCAGAACAAGTTCTTTACGTAATGTCCTTCCTAAACCAATTTTACAAGTTGAAGCATCCATCCTTTTCATCCAAAACTTTACTTTACAGCTTTTTGGATACCACAACACGAAGCAATACTTTTCAAAAGGCATTTCAGAACAAGTTCTTCATTTAATGTCCCTCCTAAACCAATTTTACAACTTGAAGTACTCATCCTTTTCAGCCAAAACTTTACTTTACGAATTTTTGCATACTCAAAACATCAAGCAATACTTTTCAAAAGGCACTTCAGAACAAGTTCTTTATGTAATCCCCCTTCTAAACCAATTTTACAAGTTGAAGTACTCATCCTTTTCAACACAACTTTACTTTACGGATTTTTGAATACCACAACATCAAGCAATACTTTTCAAAAAGATTTATTATATGTTTTAAAACAAGTTCTTTATGTAATGCCCCTTCTAAGCCAATTTTACAATTTAAGTACTCATCCTTTTCACCACAACTTTACTTTACGACTTTTTGAATACCACAATATTAAGCAATACATTTCAAAGGCTTTATTATATTTTTCAGAACAAGTTCTTTATGTAATGCCCCTTCTAAACCAATTTTACAACTTGAAGTACTCATCCTTTTCAGCCACAACTTTACTTTACGAATTTTTGCATACTCAAAACATCAAGCAATACTTTTCAAAAGGCATTTCAGAACAAGTTCTTCACTTAATACCCCTTCTAAACCAATTTTACAATTTGAAGTACACATCCCTTTCACCACAACTTTACTTTACGGATTTTTGAATACCACAACATCAAGCAATACTTTTCAAAAGGCATTTCAGAACAAGTTCTTCATTTAATGTCCCACCTAAACCAATTTTACAATTTAAGTACTCATCCTTTTCACCACAACTTTACTTTACGACTTTTTGAATACCACAATATTAAGCAATACATTTCAAAGGCTTTATTATATTTTCAGAACAAGTTTCTTTATGTAATGCCCCTTCTAAACCAATTTTACAAGTTGAAATACTCATGCTTTCCACCACAACTTTACTTTACGAATTTTTGCATACCCAAAATATAAAGCAATACTTTTCAAAAGGCATTTCAGAACAAGTTCTTCATTTAATGTCCCTCCTAAACCAATTTTACAACTTGAAGTACTCATCCTTTTCACCCACAACTTTACTTTATGGCTTTTCGAATATCCCATCACCATAGCAATACTTTCAAATGGCTTTTTTATTAAATGTTTACTGAACACACACAAATTTTTCTTAGAAATAATATTTTTCGACAGTGATAACACTTTTTCTGTTCGAACTAGCAAATTTTCTACCAAAGATACCAAATTTTTTCTTAGAAGTAACAATTTTTGATTGTGATAACAACTTTTCTGTCAGAAGTAGCAAGTTTTGCTTAACACTAACAAACATTCTCATCAAAGTAATGATATTTTACCTTAATACTAACATACTTTTACTGAACACACACAAATTTCTCTTAGAAATAATATTTTTCGTCAGTGATAACACTTTTTCTGTTCGAACTAGCAAATTTTCTACCAAAGATACCAAATTTTTTCGTAGAAGTAACATTTTTGATTGTGATAACAACATTTCTGTCAGAAGTAGCAAGTTTCGCTTAACACTAACAAACCATCTCATCAAAGTAACGACATTTTACCTTAATACTAACATACTTTAACTGAACACGCACACAAAGTTCTCTTAGAAATAATATTTTTCGTTTCTATGTCTGAATCTATTTGCTTACATGTCTAGGTTGGTGTTTGGTTAGGTTAGATTAGGTTAGCTAAGTTAGGTTTGGTTAGCTAAGTTAGGTTAGGTTAGCTAGTAAACATTTCTCCATGTTTAAGTTAGGTTAGGTTAACTTATCATGAGCGCTCATGATAAGCTAACCTAACCTAACTAAAGCATGGTACAAAGTCGACATGGGGCGATTTTCTGGCGAGTGTGGTTAGGTTAGGTTAGGCTAGATCAAGTTAGGTTAGGTTAGGTTAGTTTATCCTACGTACGCGCGCGTACGTAGGCTAACCTAACCTAACTTAACCTAACCTAACTTGATCTAGCCTAACCTAACCTAACCATACTCGCCGGAAAATCGCCCCATGTCGACTTTGTACCATGCTTTAGTTAGGTTAGGTTAGCTAGTAAACATTTCTCCATGTTTAAGTTAGGTTAGGTTAGGTTAACTTATCATGAGCGCTCATGATAAGCTAACCTAACCTAACTAAAGCATGGTACAAAGTCGACATGGGGCGATTTTCCGGCGAGTATGGTTAGGTTAGGTTAGGCTAGATCAAGTTAGGTTAGGTTAAGTTAGGTTAGGTTAGCCTACGTACGCGCGCGTACGTAGGCTAACCTAACCTAACATAACCTAACCTAACCTAACTTAACCTAATCTAACCTAACTTGATCTAGCCTAACCTAACCTAACCATACTCGCCGGAAAATCCCCCATGTCGACTTTGTACCATGCTTTAGTTAGGTTAGGTTAGCTTATCATGAGCGATCATGATAAGTTAACCTAACCTAGCTTAAACATGGAGAAATGTTTACTAGCTAACCTAACCTAACTTAGCTAACCTAACCTAACTTAGCTAACCTAATCTAACCTAACCAAACACCAACCTAGACATGTAAGCAAATAGATTCAGACATAGAAACGAAAAATATTATTTCTAAGAGAACTCTTTGTGCGTGTTCAGTAAAAGTATGTTAGTATTAAGGTAAAATGTCGTTACTTTGATGAGATGGTTTGTTAGTGTTAAGCAAAACTTGCTACCTCTGACAGAAATGTTGTTATCACAATCAAAAATGTTACTTCTACGAAAAAATTCGGTATCTTTGGTAGAAAATTTGCTAGTTCGAACAGAAAAAGTGTTATCACAGACGAAAAATATTATTTCTAAGAGAAATTTGTGTGTGTTCAGTAAAAGTATGTTAGTGTTAAGGTAAAATATCATTACTTTGATGAGAATGTTTGTTAGTGTTAAGCGAAACTTGCTAGTTCGACCAGAAAAAGTGTTATCACTGATGAAAAATATTATTTTTAAGAGAAATTTGTGTGTGTTCAGTAAAAGTATGTTAGTATTAAAGTAAAATATCATTAATTTGATGAGAATGTTTGTTAGTGTTAAACAAAACTTGCTACTTCTGACAAAAAAGTTGTTATCACAATAAAAAAATGTTACTTCTATGAAAAAATTTGGTATCTTTGGTAGAAAACTTTCTAGTTCGAACAGAAAAAGTGTTATCAGTGACGAAAAATATTATTTCAAAGAGAAATTTGTGTGTGTTCAGTAAAAGTATGTTAGTATTAAGGTAAAATGTTGTTTCTTTGATGAGAAGGTTTGTTAGTGTTAAGCAAAACTTGCTACTTCTGACAGAAAAGTTGTTATCACAATCAGAAAATGTTACTTCTACGAAAAAATTTGGTATCTTTGGTAGAAAACTTGCTAGTTCGAACAGAAAAAGTGTTATCATTGATGAAAAATATTATTTCTAAGAGAAATTTGTGTGTGTTCAGTAAAAGTATGTTAGTATTAAAGTAAAATATCGTTACGTTGATGAGAAGGTTTGTTAGTGTTAAGCAAAACTTGCTACTTCTGACAGAAAAGTTGTTATTACAATCAAAAAATGTTACTTCTAAGAAAAAATTTGTATCTTTGGTAGAAAACTTGCTAGTTCGAACAGAAAAAGTGTTATCACTGACGAAAAATATTATTTCTAAGAGAAATTTGTGTGTGTTCAGTAAAAGTATGTTAGTACTAAGGTAAAATATCATTACTTTGATGAGAAGGTTTGTTAGTGTTAAGCAAAACTTGCTACTTCTGACAGAAAAGTTGTTATCACAATCAGAAAATGTTACTTCTAAGAAAAAATTTGGTATCTTTGGTAGAAAACTTGCTAGTTCGAATAGAAAAAGTGTTATCACTGATGAAAAATATTATTTCTAAGAGAAATTTGTGTGTGTTCAGTAAAAGTATGTTAGTATTAAGGTAAAATGTCGTTACTTTAATGAGAAGGTTTGTTAGTGTTAAGCAAAACTTGCTACTTCTGACAGAAAAGTTGTTATCATCATCAAAAAATGTTACTTCTACGATAAAATTTGGTATCTTTGGTAGAAAACTTGCTATTTCGAACAGAAAAAGTGTTATCACTGATGAAAAATATTATTTCTAAGAGAACTTTGTGTGTGTTCAGTAAAAGTATGTTAGTATTAAGATAAAATATCATTACTTTGATGAGAATGTTTGTTAGTGTTAAGCAAAACTTGCTACTTCTGACAGAAAAGTTGTTAACACAATCAAAAAATGTTACTTCTACGAAAAAATTTGGTATCTTTGACAGAAAACTTGCTAGTTCGAACAGAAAAAGTGTTATCACTGACGAAAAATATTATTTCTATGAGAAATTTGTGTGTGTTCAGTAAAAGTATGTTAGTATTAAAGTAAAATATCGTTACTTTGATGAGAATGTTTGTTAGTGTTAAGCAAAACTTGCTACTTCTGACAGAAAAGTTGTTATCACAATCAAAAAATGTTACTTCTATGAAAAAATTTGGTATCTTTGACAGAAAACTTGCTAGTTCGAACAGAAAAAGTGCTATCACTGACGAAAAATATTATTTCTAAGAGAAATTTGTGTGTGTTCAGTAAAAGTATGTTAGTATTAAAGTAAAATATCGTTACTTTAATGAGAAGGTTTGTTAGTGTTGAGCAAAACTTGCTACTTCTGACAGAAAAGTTGTTATCACAATAAAAAAATTTTACTTCTACGAAAAAATTTGGTATCTTTGACAGAAAACTTGCTAGTTCGAACAGAAAAAGTGTTATCACTGACGAAAAATATTATTTATAAGAGAAATTTGTGTGTGTTCAGTAAAAGTATGTTAGTATTAAAGTAAAATATCGTTACTTTGATGAGAATGTTTGTTAGTGTTAAGCAAAACTTGCTACTTCTGACAGAAAAGTTGTTATCACAATCAAAAAAAGTTACTTCTATGAAAAAATTTGAAATCTTTGACAGAAAACTTGCTAGTTCGAACAGAAAAAGTGTTATCACTGACGAAAAATATTATTTCTAAGAGAACTTTGTGTGTGTGTTCAGTAAAAGTATGTTATTATTAAGGTAAAATGTCGTTACTTTGATGAGAATGTTTGTTAGTGTTAAGAAAAACTTGCTACTTCTGACAGAAAAGTTGTTATCACAATCAAAAATTGTTACTTCTAAGAAAAAATTTGGTATCTTTGGTAGAAAACTTGCTAGTTCGAACAGAAAAAGTGTTATCACTGTCGAAAAATATTATTTCTAAGAGAAATTTGTGTGTGTTCAGTAAACATTTAATAAAAAAGCCATTTGAAAGAATTGCTTGGTGATGGGATATTCGAAAAGCCATAAGGTAAAGTTGTGGGTGAAAAGGATGAGTACTTCAAGTTGTAAAATTGGTTTAGGAGGGACATTAAATGAAGAACTTGTTCTGAAATGCCTTTTGAAAAGTATTGCTTTATGTTTTGGGTATGCAAAAAGTCGTAAAGTAAAGTTGTGGTGAAAAGGATGAGTACTTCAACTTTTAAAATTGGTTTAGAAGGGGCATTACATAAAGAACTTGTTCTGAAAAATATAATAAAGCCTTTGAAATGTATTGCTTGATATTGTGGTATTCAAAAAGTCGTAAAGTGAAGTTGTGGTGAAAAGGATGAGTACTTCAAATTGTAAAATTGGTTTAGGTGGGACATTAAATGAAGAACTTGTTCTGAAATGCCTTTTGAAAAGTATTGCTTGATGTTGTGGTATTCAAGAATCCGCAAAGTAAAGTTGTGGTGAAAGTGATGTGTACTTCAAATTGTAAAATTGGTTTAGAAGGGGCATTAAGTGAAGAACTTGTTCTGAAATGCCTTTTGAAAAGTATTGCTTGATGTTTTGAGTATGCAAAAATTCGTAAAGTAAAGTTGTGGCTGAAAGGGATGAGTACTTCAAGTTGTAAAATTGGTTTAGAAGGGGCATTACATAAAGAACTTGTTCTGAAAAATATAATAAAGCTTTTGAAATGTATTGCTTGATGTTTTGAGTATGCAAAAAGTCGTAAAGTAAAGTTGTGGTGAAAAGGGTGAGTACTTCAACTTGTAAAATTGGTTTAGAAGGGGGATTACATAAAGAACTTGTTCTGAAATGCCGTTTGAAAAGTATTGCTTGATGTTTTGAGTATGCAAAAAGTTGTAAAGTAAAGTTGTGGCTGAAAAGGATGAGTACTTCAAGTTGTAAAATTGGTTTAGGAGGGACATTAAATGAAGAACTTGTTCTGAAATGCCTTTTGAAAAGTATTGCTTTGTGTTGTGGTATCCAAAAAGCTGTAAAGTAAAATTTTGGATGAAAAGGATGGATGCTTCAACTTGTAAAATTGGTTTAGGAAGGACATTACGTAAAGAACTTGTTCTGAAAAGCCTTTGAAAAGTATTGCTTGGTGTTGAGGTATCCAAAGAGCTGTAAAGTAAAGTTGTGGGTGAAAAGGATGGTGCTTCAAGTTGGAAAATGGGTTTAGAAGGGATATTAAGAAAGGAAATTGCTCTGAAATGCCTTTTGAAAGGTATTTCTTGGTGTTGAGGTAACCAAAAAGCTGTAAAGTAAAGTTGTGGGTGAAGTGGATGGGTACTTCAAGTTGTAAAATGGGTTTAGAAGGGACATTAAGAAAGGAACTTGCTCTGAAATGCCTTTTGAAAAGTATTTCTTGGTGTTGAGGTATCCAAAAAGCTGTAATTTAAAGTTGTGGGTGAAAAGGATGGATGCTTCAACTTGTAAAATTGGTTTAGGAAGGACATTACGTAAAGAACTTGTTCTGAAAAGCCTTTGAAAAGTATTGCTTGGTGTTGAGGTATCCAAAGAGCTGTAAAGTAAAGTTGTGGGTGAAAAGGATGGTGCTTCAAGTTGGAAAATGGGTTTAGAAGGGATATTAAGAAAGGAAATTGCTCTGAAATGCCTTTTGAAAGGTATTTCTTGGTGGTGAGGTATCTAAAAAGGTGAAAAGTGTAGTTGTGGGTAAAAAGGATGGGTGCTTTAACTTGTAAAATGGGTTTAGGAGGGTTATTAAGAAAAGAACTTGCTCTGAAATGTCTTTTGAAAAGTATTTCTTGGTGTTGAGGTATCCAAAAAGCTGTAAAGTAAAGTTGTGGGTGAAAAGGATGGGTACTTCAAGTTGGAAAATGGGTTTAGGAGGGACATTAAGAAAGGAACTTGCTCTGAAATGCCTTTTGAAAAGTATTTCTTGGTAATGAGGTATCCAAGAAGCTGTAAAGCAAAGTTGTGGGTGAAAAGGATGGGTGCTTCAAGTTGGAAAATGGGTTTAGGAGGGACATTAAGAAAGGAACTTGCTCTGAAATGTCTTTTGAAAAGTATTTCTTGATGTTGAGGTATCCAGAAAGCTGTAAAGTAAAGTTGTGGGTGAAAAGGATGGGATACTTCAACTTGTAAAATGGGTTTAGGAGTGACATTAAGAAAGTAACTTGCTCTGAAGTGCCTTTTGAAAAGTATTTCTTGGTGTTGAGGTATCCAAAAAGCTGTAAAGTAAAGTTGTGGGTGAAAAGGATGGGTACTTCAAGTTGGAAAATGGGTTTAGAAGGGGCATTAAGAAAGGAACTTGCTCTGAAATGGCTTTTGAAAGGTATTTCTTGGTGTTGAGATATCCAAAAAGCTGTAAAGTATATTTGTGGGTGAAAAGGATGGGTACTTCAACTTGTAAAAGAGGTTTAGAAGGGACATTAACAAAGGAACTTGCTCTGAAATGTCTTTTGAAAAGTATTTCTTGGTGTTGAGGTATCCAAAAAGCTGTAAAGTATAGTTCTGGGTGAAAAGGATGGATGCTTCAAGTTGGAAAATGGGTTTAGGAGGGACATTAAGAAAGGAACTTGCTCTGAAATGCCTTTTGAAAAGTATTTCTTGGTGTTGAGGTATCCAAAAAGCTGTAAAGTATAGTTGTGGGTGAAAAAGATGGGTACTTCAACTTGGAAAATGGGTTTAGGAGGGACATTATGAAAGGAACTTGCTCTGAAATGCCTTTGGAAAGTTATTTCTTGGTGTTGAGGTATCTAAAAAGCTGTAAAGTAAAGTTGTGGGTGAAAAGGACAGGTACTTCAAGTTGGAAAATGGGTTTAGAAGGGAACATTAAGAAAAGAAGTTGCTCTGAAATGTCTTTTGAAAGGTATTTCATGGTGTTGAGGTATCCAAAAAGCCTTATAGTAAAGTTGTGGGTGAAAAGGAAGGATGCTTCAAGTTGGAAAAAGGTTAAGGAATGACATTAAGAAAGGAGCTTGTTCTGAAAAGATATAATATAGCCTTAAAAAATATTAAAAAATGAGGGTTCAGGGGCCTTTGGGGCACCGGGGGCCCTTTGGGGCGCTGGGGGCCCTTTGGGGGGCCCGGGGGACCCTTTGGGAGCCCGGAGGAACCTTTGGGGGCCGGGGGCTTCCTTCGGGGTTGGGGTATGGGGATCGGAGCCTTTTGGGTCGGGGTAGGGGGATCGGGGCCCTTTGGGGTTGGGGTAGGGGACCTCACGACACTGTTCAAATGGAACTTGTGTATTATAACGACCACACTCAAAACCTCTTCTAAAACATCTTCTAAAATCATCTTTTAAAATGTCTCTAACTGTTTCGCCGAAATAATTCCATAAAATGTCTAAAATGGTTTCGCCCAAATAATCCCTAAACGTAATCTCTGCGTGTTCCTTTTGTTTTTGGCATCCCTGTGCTGTCACATTTGAAATTACTGGGAAACCCTTTTCCGCGCATCTCTTCATCTCTAAGATCAAAACATTCGCCGGAGTTTCTTGGAGAATTGTTTCCGGGGCGATGTTTACTAATATCTTTGGAGTTCGACCAGAAATGTTTCCAGGGCAAAGTTTATTAATATTTGACAGGTGATGTCATGGTTGATTGATTTGTCAAGAAAGGGGAATTAATTTGTTGTTTCTAAGGGGAATTATTGATTCACGAAAGGAAACCCGTGATCTAACTGTTTCCTATTCCTGGAAACTCTTAACATTCGCCCCTAGCATGCACTTGGCCAAAACATCAACAAATAAATTGACCTTGGAAAAAGAGGTCATTGACCAATTACGCAATCATTCTCCCTAGGGACTCTATGTCCATATTTGGTGCCCCGTCAGCATTAAACTAAATTGTAGGTGGCAGCAGGGGTGAGCAATGGGACTCAATAAGGCCTTTCTACTCAATTCAGCGTAAAAAAAAGAATTTTCCTTCAGGGGAAGTGATGAACCATTATTACTTATGGCTAAAAATGCACTTCTTTGTGTTATAAACCAACTTTATTTAATAATTCCAGACACCATCAAAGTTGCGATTTTTAAAGTTACAAAATATTTACAAACTAACGCCAAGTTTCTTTGCCTCATAATACAAAATCCATAATTTGTATTGCAATTTGAAGATGACAGGAACAAATTTTTCAAAAAAGTAAATGTTTTACATGTACCTTTTATACAAAGCTATTAATGAAAGGCTTTTGTAAAGAAGAAAACATTTTTATATTCAATTCAAGGACAAGGCAATTGCTTTCAAGGTTACAGGTTGGCTAATATAGATGATCTTTAGAAGTCTTTACGTGTATCACGTGACCAATCAAGAGTGATCCCGGACATTAACTCATGGCCAAACAGAAAAACCAATTATTTGTAAAACCTGAACAATTATACGTATTTGGGCATCCTACCTATTTATCCAGAATTATATATGAATTTCATTGATAAAGTTAATATTGAGTTTCTCCTCTCAGAGCAATGTTTCCAGAAAAGATAAATTACATCGTTGCAGCGGCAGCTGCAACCTAGTAAAGAGCGAACCACAGCCCATAGTAATCTAAAGTTGAAAAAATTGTTTTAAAAATAAATGTCTATGGAGAAAAAATTGCCATCTGACACTGAATCATGAACGATAAATATTATTTCGGTTAATCTTAGAAGTAAAAGTTTATTGCGAAAGGAAATTTATGGTGATTTCAAAAAAGAGCCCGAAACCCCTTGAAAATGGCGTCAAATCGAAATAAAACGTGCACCATTGGAGTCAGCACTGTTGAACACTTTTTGTAGGATTATTACAGGCCCCTACCTTTAACACCTGGAAAAATAGCCTTTTTGCATGGGTAGCACAGATCTGTCTCTCTTTTTTCTTTTCTAGCAGGACTAGGGGGTGGCCAGAGCCTCATAGAAAGATATGTAATAGCTCATTCGAAAGGGAACTAAATTTTTAAGTACCCTTTATAAGTTACGAAATAGATAGGAGGGCAAATAGCCCCCCCTTCTTACTAGCCCCCTCTCCCCAAACTAGCCCTATAAGAATTGTGACATAGCCATTATTTTAACATAGTTCAAAGGTCCATTATGTATAGTTTTGATGATGATATGGCCCTCCATAGTCCCTGGGGACGGGCTGTATGTGATATTGGACGAATCAATATCGCGCGTATTGGTATCGGGCGTATTGGCATCGCATGTATCGTATCGGAAATATCAGTATCGGTATCCGTTGTTGTTTTTTTTTCAGTAATTTTCTAGGCTCATTTTTTAATGCATGTCCCGGCAAGGTATCATGGCTTCAGCGGTAGCTGCAACCTTGTAAAGGCCGAAACACAGCCACAGGAACCAAAAGTTAAAAAACCCGTTTTGAAAAAACTGCCTAGCGAAAAAAAAATCCTCGTCTGACACTTACTTAGGAATGCTAACTATTATTTCGTTTCGTCTTAAAAGTAAGAGTTTATTGCAAAAAAAAAATTTATGGTGATTTCGAAAAATGCCTCAAACACCTCAAAAATGGCGTTGGATCAAAATGAAAAGTATACTAAGGGAATTAAAGTAGTCTCAAATGTTGTACAGGGAAGTTGCAGTCCACCCTCTTGAATAACAAGGAAAATCACTTTTTTGCATCGGTAGCACTGATCTGGCTCCTATTTTTTTGCTGTTTTTGTTTCTTTCTTCTTTTTTTTAACAGGCCTACCGGGCTACCAGAACATCATAGAGAGATGCTTAATGGTTCATTCAAAACCTATTTCTCATATATACGTGCTTTTTATACATTCTGCCAACTGCAAGTGCCATAGTGCACTAAAATGGCAATTTTTTTGTATTTCTTGAGGGGTGGCACTAGCAGGCTACCCAAACATCGTCGACAGATCCTTTATAGCTCATATAAAAGATATTGCACATATCTACGTCTTTAATATAAATGAATATGCTAATGGCACGAAAAACGCATTTATATGTTATAAAAACGCACTTCAATCAATCAATCAATTTATTTAAAAGAAACACAGAAAAAATTACAGCACTTTAGACCCCCACAAAGGGCTCTTTGGCCTATGATTTTGGGATACTAAACGCAACATTAAATAATAACATTAGCATTAGCACATATCTACGTCTTTAATATAAATGAATATGCTAATGGCACGAAAAACGCACTTATATGTTACAAAAACGCACTTCAATCAATCAATCAATTTATTTCAATCAATTAATTTATTTAAAAGAAACACAGAAAAAATTACAGCACTTTTGACCCCCCACAAAGGCTCTTTTGCCTGTGAGAGAGGAGACTAAACGCAACATTTAATAATAGTGCTAAAATCAAACAGAAGGACAAGAATAAAAAAAAAGAAAAAAACTTAACAACACAAAAACTATCATGCCAATCAAAATAAATGAAATAAACAAATCGAATAGGAAGATGAAGGGGGGAAAAGGGAGGAGAGAACAAACTGTCAAGGCAAAAGAGGTGGTTAGTTAGCTGTTTTTTTAAATTGTCCATAGGAATGACATAGCCGAATTGGTAACTGGTAGAGAATTCCAGATGGAGGCACAACACCAAACTGGATTGGAGTATGATCTAATGGTTTCGGTTTTATGAATGAAAATATCCATATCATTTCTGAGGGGAAAAGAAACACAAGATTCAATGCGTAATTCAGAATTTAAAAGATATAATTTTTTGAAGAAATTAGGGAGGAGTCCATGAAGATACTTAAAAATAAAACAAGAGGAAAGAAAGATATATATGGATTGACCATCCCATTGATTCATGCTGAGTGGGTCTTTCACCTCACACACTAATTTAATGGCTTTTTTTATATATTTTGAAAACAGGAAAGGTAAAAGAAGAGAATGTTGATACCCATACTGTTGGACAGTAGTATATATAAGGTTGAATGTGAGAGTGAAAGAGGATCTTTATTATTGAACCAGGGAAGCAATGACGAAGCTTCCGAAGAACTTTTAGATTTACGGAGAGCTTAAGTTTTACGAGAGCTCAGTGATGTTCGAAAGAGAGATTTTCGTCCAATAAAATACCCAGGAATCGAACATGTCTATCAGGTGGACGATTTATATCACCATGAGTGGTAGAAATATTTTGAACCAAAGGACAAGAGGTGCCTGATCTTGAAAAAATAAGTAGACTAGATTTAGCTATGGTTAGGGCAAGACGATTTGCATCAAACCAAGCAAAGGTTCTTTCTATAACAGAATACACTTTCTTGATAAGGGAAGAATCATTAATTTCTTAACACACAAGAGTATTATCATCTGCAAATGCAAATAGCACTGGATTTAGAGCTGCGTCACTAGGTGGAACAAAATTGTGATCACAAATACTAAAACAGCTTCGTTTAGTTTGTTCGGATACAGCAGTAAAAAGATCATTGATGAATATAGGGAATAAAACAGGTTCTAGGATAGACCCTTGAGGTACAACCAAATCAACACAGAATTAATCTTGAAGCTTGGGGTCAATACTGATAGACCATCCAGATAAATAAGTTTCAAACCAATGATAACTGATTCCCCGTATACCTATATGCTCCATTTTGGAGATTAGGATAGTATGTACTATGCTGTCAAACGCTTTTCTGATATCAAGGAAAATTGCAGCTGGAATTCTACCCTTATCAAGTGTCTTGTGAATGAGCTTCAGCAAGGTCATGCATGCATATTCTGTTGAGTATTGAGGGTGAAAACCAAACTGATTGTAATGGAAAAATAGTTTTTTTTTTTATCAAGAAACGACAAAATTCTAGAGTACATATATTTTTCCAAAGTTTTACTGTAGGCTGATAAAAGACAAATTGGTCAATAATTAGAAGGATCATCTCTAAAACCACCCTTATGGAGAATAATTAATCTGGCAGATTTTAGGAAACTAGAAAAAGTTCCATTCAAAAATGATAAGTTAACAAGAATGGTAAGAGGAGATAGAAAAGAGGCAAGAATAAACTTTAAAGCCTTGGCAGGAATTTTGTGAAGTCCACAACAGGAAGATCCTATTAGCTCAAAAACAATTCTCTGGATTTCAAACTCGGAAACTTTATCCAAAGCCTTCGATTTTCGACAAGAAGGACCGAGTTACTTTCTAAAGTCACTGGTAGAAGAAGCACTAAACAAAATATCTTCAGAAATTAATTTTCCAATGGATGTAAAGTAAGAACAAAATTCATCCATTATGATCTTACTATTATTTATCTCTATCCCCTCAGGAAGACATTAACTTATTTGGTAAGTTGTTTCTTTTGGAATTGGGATGAAGAACTGTGTTTATAAGTTGCCAGTTTTTTCTCATATTCTTGCTGAATTTAGGAAACATCTGGGAGTTATAAATATACTTGGCTTTGTGAATAAGGAATTCAATAAATTTCTATATTTTTTATACCTTTTAAGATGATGATTAGAGTTTGAGGATTTAAATACCTTCTACAAGTAATTCTTTCTTTTAGTGCTCTTAAGAAGAGCTGAAGTCATCCAAAGAGCACGAGGAACTGAACGCTTGGAGCTTTTAGCAGCTGAGGTTACACAGCAACTATTAACAAAGGCCTGTTTCACCAGATCATAGAATCGATTGAAAAGACTATCAACAGACCGACTTGAATCGGTAAGAAACTCCTAGGAGGTTTCAGACAATCAAAATTTAAACTGTTGAAGTTGATGCTGTTGGTAACGGACTGGTAAATTAAAAGAAGTCGAAGGAAATGAAGGTAGACCCGAAATTGAATAATTTTTAATACATGGAAAATGGTCAGAGATTCAGAAATGATAACAAAGCTCGAAATAGACATTAAAATTGAAGAAATATTGTTGATTAATGCGGCAGATGTGTCAGAAACTCTAGTAGGAATATTAATACAGAGAAACATATTAAAGGATAAATCAGGGGATAAAAAGTCATAAGAAGTTGTAAGTAAAGTTTTTAACAGATCAATGTTGAAGTCTCCTTAAAGGATAATTTCATAATTACTTCTGCATATTTCAGACATAACCTTATCAAAATTTCTAGGAAAGAAGGTATCAGCCCACTTGGTGGTCGGTATATTTCTCCAATGATAGTTTTCTTGTTGTCAATCAAAATTTTCAATGAAAACAGACTCAAAAACACCATCCAAATGCTACACCATGTATAATCCAGGTAATCAGCAATAAAAAATGCTAATCCAACTTTTTTTCTCTTTAATCTGTTTACAACCTCCAAGTTATACCCGAAAATGTCTAAAATCATATTATTGCCCTTTTGGAGAAATGTTTCACAGAGTCCAGTAATCTAAGGAGAAGAATTAGCCATGAGGGACTTCAAATTATATAGAGAAGAACAGTCCTTGAATGTTTAAATTAAGAACCGACAAATTAATACCAGAGTTTACATTTTTGGTCATGTCATATCTGTAGACACAATTAGCAGTAGAATCCCTAGGCAAAGAAGAGATATTAGGTGGGGTCCCATATGAGTCATCAATCAGATTTAAAACATTAAATATAGTCACCTCAAGCAATTTAAATTGAATGGGAATAGAGTCATCAAAACTAGAGTGATCATCATCAACAGCTGTCATTTATAAGAATCAGATGTAATAATAATCTGGGCATATTTAAAGAGTAATTCACAGAAAAAGAAAGAATGAACAGATAATTAATAGGAAAAATTATTTGTGCAGTGATTAGAAAGTAGAACCATCGGATGAAAGAAAAACAAAAAATCATTAGCAATGTAAAACACAGTTAGGTAGCCAAAAATTTTCGAAGAAAAACATAGAAACTGCAAAGATAAAAAGAAAGAGAGAGAATTTAGTAGCCTATAGTTGGTCCATTGGATACAGAAAAAGAATTCGAACAAAAGATAAAAAAAGAAAACTGGTTGGGAGGCAGGTAGAAGGAAAAATAGTGAAATTTTGGAAAAAACGCTGAAAAGAAAGAGACAATGAAGTAAAAGCAAGATTAAACATATGAGTAAAATATAAGGAACATATAGAAAACATGGAAAGAGCATACAGAAAGCATTCAAAAGATAGGGCCAAAACTGACCGATTAAAGTAGTGGGCAGAAAAATAGCCAGAAATATACTAATTATATAACGTAGCTGCGTGTATAAAATAAAATACGGACAGACAAATAACAAGCAAACACCAAGAAGAATGAAAAATAAAGCACTGATAACTACACTAAGCATTATTAGGATTGAGACTAGCAGGAACAGATGCTCCAGTATGATCAATATCACCTTTATTCGCTATCTTACGGTGACTGGTATAATCAGTTTTGATAAATATGTTGCCATCTACTGTCCACGCATTTCTTAAGCCTAGCTTACTCTTAGTATAGGGATGAAGAGTGAGTCTATTCTTAGTCAAGGATTCATTCACTGAAATTCGCGTACCCTTCAAGTTCTTTCTGTTTTTCAAAATGGTTAATCGAAACTTCAGGTTGGAGAAAGTAACGACGTTTGGACGAACGGTAGTTTTAGTTTTCCGACCAATCCTGCGGGCTGAGATAATGTAATCAGTTACTTGTAGGATCCCCGAGAATTTCGAGCTATAAAACTCAAGAAATTTATTTTCTGTATTTTCCGGAATCGAAACGTCCTCATCAAGTCGAAACGCCATAATCTGATTATTTAGAGAACTCTGTTCAACAGTGTCGTTCTGAAAAATTAATTTGTTCTCAAGGTTGACATAGTAGTCTGAACTTCTTTACTCGTCAAATTTAAGTTAAGCACTAGCTGCTTAAGACTCAAGACTTTTGAGCTGGCTTTCCATTTCAGCTAACTTTGCTTTAACCATTTTTTCTAAATCCAGAGACAGGCTGTTATGAATATCATTATTAATACTTTCAATGATTACGTCACTTAGACTGCCCGGATGGAACTGCAAAGAGATAGCTTTCAAAACTTCGTCGCTAATTCTCAGTTCCATGTCTTTTTCAATGCATGCAAACAAAAGATCATACTTTCCTTTTAGTGCATTCGGGCGTTTTGTGATTACAATAATCTGCTCCTCTAAACTCTCTTCAGAGAACTTAATTTCACTGTCTGAACGTGTTATGCGAGGAGGCACTAGTCCTCTTTTCTCTCCACTGGCCATCTGGGCTGGGACAATAATCACTATTCTATGGTTTGTTACTTATAGGGTATGCACAAACACGGCCACTGGAGTCAACTACAAATTATGAAGCATCAGAAAAGAAAGATTTATATGACACTAATAGATGCTTGGTCTGATTTGGTACTGGGGAATAAAAACCAAAGAAGATTGTGCAGCTTAATTGCGTCAAATAGTGGTATCACACAATTAACGAGGATTATCAAAATTTTCTGCAAATAATTCACAAACTTTCAATACGTTCAATCGGTTAATTTTTTTTAGCTTTTCATAGTTACAAGTTTAACTGATAATACTGTATTTTTTTTTACTGTCCACTGCATTCACTGGATAATTTTGAATAGATTATCATTTTGTACCGCGTTATACAGATAACGACTCCAGTTCATTAACTTTTTCAAACAAACATCAGCTCCCTATGCATGAAGAGACCAGAGATTACTCAAAATCTAGTAATGTTCAACACCTCTGACAACTTGTGAAACATTAAATGTTTTGCAGTACAATTTATCTGACAAGAATTGTATTAACTGTATTTGCTTACTGTTCATAGGATCAAAGTATCCAGATTGATCATAAACTTGGTCCTAGAATAAAACTGTTTCCAATTAAATTTGACTTATATCCACCTTACTAATTTATTAGCACAGTTTATAGAATTAACCAGTATGATCATTCCCTATCTCATCCATTATAAAAACCTGGACCGAGGTGCAGGTGCTCCGAAGAACGTAGAAACATAAGCGGCATTAGATCTTTTCACGGGTAGACAAGTCAGATTTCTCTTGGACGCAAAACAATCGGAAATAAGTGGAATAACAATCGGAAATAAGTGGAATACCCGCTATTAAGAATAATGCATTTTGTAACCATTTCTCATTGATTGACGCAAACACACTGATATATAGCTGCACAAACAAGTGGGAGGAGCTTTTTGTTCGCGGCGAGACTGAAGACCAGAAATGATCTGCGTTAAACTTACTGAATAATTCTATAAACTGTGTTTATTAGCTTCCACTTCTTAGAAAGTTACTAGTTACTTATATGTAATGCCATTAACATGGTCATCTCTACCTCTTTAAAGAAAATGTACCATTCCATCCCCAAAATACTGCATAGTGGTTAAGTTTGCAATCGATTTGTTGCAGTTATTTTCACATCCTAAGTCAAGTCCTAAGTCAAGAGATATTCTAGAGACCAGCAGACTACCAGAATAAAACCCACTATGATCAGAAAATTAATTAAAGAGAACTGGCATTTTGTAGTCGAAGAAATTAATACTCAACCCTGGGGCCAAATACTGTTTTTTTTTACTTTTCAGAGTAGAACCCCAAGTTTCCAGGGGGGGGTGGGCTTAGCTCTTCTGGACTAAGCATTATAATAAAAATTATTACTTCATTACAATTAAAGCGAAAGCAAAATATAGAAAAATGGGTATAATTTTTTCAGTTAGGCAATGGAAAAAAAACTGATCAAAGGAAAAGAAAAACTTGATCAAAGAAACTCATAAACTATGTTTTACCGGTGTCAAGCCTAAGGGTTGTATGTGCGTGTTCACACCTCTGAAAAAATTGCAAAAACCAGTTTTCTTCGTTTACCCTGATCGAACATAAATTACCATGGTGATCCTCCCTTCAAGAACAGCTTCACACTGAGAGGCCCATTCACACTGAGATTTTATTCATACCGAAATTCAATCTCTTCCGAAACCCTGATGCTAGTGAAGGGACTTGACTATTCGCTATTGATATTTCAAATCGACCCATGTTCAGTCTATGCATTAATAAATTAGTTAAACACTGGGATTAGATAGACATTCGTCACATGCCTGTTTTAGCGTAGGCTATTTTTTATTTCCAAAACCCATATAAGACTATTTCTAAAAATAATCATATTCTTTGATTCTGTGAACTTTAGAAGTAAGCTGGCTAGGATTTTGAACTGTATTTTGATTTTGGATGGCCCTTTTTATTTTAGAACTACTTCGTAAAAACACGGTAAAAGATAGCGACATACACCACTAGTAGAACCCTATCATGAGCTCGTGACAGGACCACGTGGTCCTGTCAGCATTTTTAATGCTGACGGGGCACCAAATAAGGGCATAGCCTCCCTAGGGAGAAAGATTACGTAATGGTGTCAATGACCTCTTTTTCCAAGGTCGATTTATTTGATGTTTCTATGTGTAATAACTCCAGGGCAAAGGTTGCACATGCGCATTGAATTCTAACGGGAACAATGTTATTGATCTAGGACTCGATGGAGGAAGTGAATTTCCGAGAACTTGATTGCGTAATCAAAGTGTGTCAACAACAACAACAACATCGACCTTGACATTCGCTGAGAGCGTGCACTTACAACAACAACAACAACATCGACCTTGGAACACCTGTGCTGTCGACCTCAATTCACCTATCGTGAATCAATAATTCCTCTTAGAAACAACAAATTAATTTCCCCTTTCATGACAGATCAATCAATCAATGACATCATCTGTCAGACTTTAAAAATTTCCGCCTAGAAACGATTCTCCAGGAATAGATCCAAGTCATTAATGTCTTTGACTCGGAAACAACTCTTTGGAGTTCGACCAAAAGGATATTAATAGCCAAAGGCCATGGAAACAATTCTCCAAGAAACATCTTAGCGATGAATTGTTTTAGCGCGCGAAAGGGTTTCTTTTGTAATTTCAAATGTGAAAGCACAGGGATGCCAAACAAAAGGAACACGCTGAAATTACGTTTAGGGATTATTTGGGCGAAACTGTTTTAGACAGGTTATGGAACTATTTCGGCGAAACAGTTAGAGACATTTTAAAAGATGATTTTTGAAGAGATTTTAGAAGAGAATTTAATGGTGAAACTCTGTGGACGTTATAATACACAAGTTTCATTTGAACAGTGTTGTGAGGTCCTCTAACCCAACCCCAAAGGGTTCCGATCCTCCTACCCCAACCCCGAAGGAAGCACCGGTACTCAAAGGTCCCCCAAGCTCCCAAAGGACCACCGGCGCCCCCAAAGGCCCACCCAGACCTCCAAAGGCCATCCCCGGGCCCCCCAAAGGCCCATCGAGCTCCCAAAGGACCAACGGGGTCCCAAAGGCCCTCCACCGGTCCCCAACTGCCCCCCCGGACCCCCAAAGGCCCTCCCTGTGCCCCAAAGGCCCTCCAAGTGCCCCAAAGGCCCTCCCCCGGCCCCCAAAGGTCCCCCGGACCAGAGAAGCGCAGCCGGGATGCGCCGTGGGCCAGGAAAGCGCCGCAGGATGTGCCGCAGGGATGCGCCGCAGGAGATGCGCCGCAGGGAGGCACCGCAGGATGCGCCGCAGGAATGCGCTGCAGGAATGCGCCGCAAAAAGTAAACTAAAAAGTAAAAATTTCGAAATGTTATCCCCCAAACGCCCTCCTCAGACCACCAAAGGCCCTACCCTGGTCCTCAAAGGTCCCCTGGGCTCCCAAAGGGCCAACCGGCCTCCAAGGGTCCCCCGGGCCCCCAAAGGTTCTCCCCCGGGCCCCCAAAGGTTCTCCCCCGGTCCCCAAAGGTCCACTGGGCTCCCAAAGGCCCTCCCCGGTCCCCAAAGGTCCACCGGGCTCTCAAAAGACCACTCAATCCTCAAGGGCCCCCGGATCCCCAAACGTCCTCCCTGGGTCCCAAAGGTCCTTACCCGGTCCCCCGTCGTTCGTTGATGTGTGTTGTCTGAAACCTATGATTTGGGATGTGTGGTTTGCTACTTCAGGCTTTTCTGAGCTAAGGTTTCCTAGTATTTCCTAGGTGAATGTTGTCTGAAACCAATAGTTTGGGATGAGTAGTTTGCTTTTTCAGGCTTTTATGAGCTAGGTTTCTTAGCCTTTCGTTGGTGTGTGTTGACTGAAACTTATGATTTGGGATATGTAGTTTGCTATTTTTGACTTTTCTGAGTTGGATTTCTTAGTCTTTCATAGGTGTGTGGTGTCTGAAACCTATGATTTGGGATGTGTAGTTTGCTATTTTCGACTTTTCTGAGCTAGGTTTCTTAGCCTTTCATAGATATGTGTTGTTAGAAAATTATGATTTGGGATGTTTAGTTTGCTATTTCAGGCTTTTCTGAGCTAAAGTTTTCTAGTATTTCGTAGGTGAATGTTGTCTGAAACCAATAGTTTGGGATGAGTAGTTTGCTATTTTTGACTTTTCTGAGCTAGGTTTCTTAGTCTTTCGTTGGTGTGTGTTGACTGAAACCTATGATTTGGGATGGTTAATTTGCTATTTTTGACTTTTCTGAGCTAGATTTCTTAGCCTTTCATAGGTGTGTCCTTTCTGAAAATTATGATTTGGGAGGTGTAGTTTGCTTTTTAGACTTTTCAGAGCTAGGATTCTTAGTCACTCATAGGTGTTTGTTGTCTGAAACTTCGAGTTTGGGATGAGTAGTTGGCTATTTCAGACTTTTCTGAGCTAAGGTTTCTTAGTATTTCGTAGGTGAATGCTGTCTGAAACTTATGATTTGGGATATGTAAATTACTATTTCGGGCTTTTTTGAGTTGGATTTCTTAGTCTTTCATAGGTGTGTGGTGTCTGAAACCTATGATTTGGGATATGTAGTTTGCTATTTTCGACTTTTCTGAGCTAGGTTTCTTAGCCTTTCATAGGTGTGTGTTGTCTGAAACCTATGATTTGGGATGTGTAGTTTGCTATTTTCGACTTTTCTGAGCTAGGTTTCTTAGCCTTTCATAGATATGTGTTGTTAGAAAATTATGATTTGGGATGTTTAGTTTGCTATTTCAGGCTTTTCTGAGCTAAAGTTTTCTAGTATTTCGTAGGTGAATGTTGTCTGAAACCAATAGTTTGGGATGAGTAGTTTGCTATTTTTGACTTTTCTGAGCTAGGTTTCTTAGTCTTTCGTTGGTGTGTGTTGACTGAAACCTATGATTTGGGATGGTTAATTTGCTATTTTTGACTTTTCTGAGCTTGATTTCTTAGCCTTTCATAGGTGTGTCCTTTCTGAAAATTATGATTTGGGAGGTGTAGTTTGCTTTTTAGACTTTTCAGAGCTAGGATTCTTAGTCACTCATAGGTGTTTGTTGTCTGAAACTTCGAGTTTGGGATGAGTAGTTGGTTATTTCAGACTTTTCTGAGCTAAGGTTTCTTAGTATTTCGTAGGTGAATGCTGTCTGAAACTTATGATTTAGGATATGTAAATTACTATTTCGGGCTTTTCTGAGTTGGATTTCTTAGTCTTTCATAGGTGTGTGGTGTCTGAAACCTGTGATTTGGGATGTGTAGTTTGCTATTTTCGACTTTTCTGAGCTAGGTTTCTTAGCCTTTCATAGGTATGTGTTGTTAGAACACTATGATTTGGGGTGTGTAGTTTGCTATTTCAGGCTTTTCTGAGCTAAGGTTTTCTAGTATTTCGTAGGTGAATGTTGTCTGAAACCTATAGTTTGGGATGAGTAGTTTGCTATTTTTGACTTTTCTGAGCTAGGTTTCTTAGTCTTTCGTTGGTGTGTGTTGACTGAAACCTATGATTTGGGATATGTAGTTTGCTATTTTTGACTTTCCTGAGCTGGATTTCTTAGTCTTTCATAGGTGTGTGTTGTCTGAAACCTATGATTTGGGATGGGTGGATTGCTACTTTTGACTTTTCTGAGCTGGATTTCTTAGTCACTCATAGGTGTTTGTTGTCTGAAACCTATAGTTTGGGATGACTAGTTTGCTATTTTTGACTTTTCTGAGCTAGGTTTCTTAGCCGTTCATAGGTGAGTGTTGTCTGAAACCTATGATTTGGGATATGTAAATTACTATTTCTGACTTTTCATAACCAGATTTCTTAGTCTTTCATAGGTGTGTGGTGCCTGAAACCTATGATTGGGATGTGTGGGTTGCTATTTTTTGACTTTTCTGAGCTAGGTTTCTTAGCCATTCGTAGGTGTGTGTTGACTGAAACCTATGATTTGGGATGGTTAATTTGCTATTTTTGACTTTTCTGAGCTAGATTTCTTAGCCTTTCATAGGTGTCTTTTGTCAGAAAATCATGATTTGGGAGGTGTAGTTTGCTTTTTGGACTTTTCAGAGTTATGATTCTTAATCTCTCATAGGCGTTTGTTGACTGAAACTTCTAGTTTGGGATGAATAGTTTGCTATTTCAGGCTTTTCTGAGATAAGGTTTCCTAGTATTTCGTTGGTGAATGCTGTCTGAAACCTATGATTTGGGATTACACATGCACACGAAAACTTACATGCACACAAAAACTTACATGCACACAAAAACTTACATGCACACAAAAACTTACACACACACACACACACACACACGAAAACTCACACACACACACACCAAAACTTACACACACACAAAAAATTACACACACACACACACACACAAAAACTTACACATGAACACAAAAAAAAACTCACACACTCACACACAAAAACTTACACACACACACACACACACACACAAAACTTACACACACACACACACGAAAACTTACACACACACGCCAAAACTTACACACACAAAAACTTACACACACACACACACGCACACACACACACACACACACACAAACTTATACACACACACAAAAAAAAAACTTACACACACGAAAACTCACACACACACGCCAAAACTTACACACACACACACAAAAAACTTACATCCACACACAAAAACTTACACATGAACACAAAAAAACTCACACACACACGCACAAAAACTTAGACCCACACGCAAAAACTTACACACACACGCCAAAACTTACATGCACACGAAAACTTACACACACACACA
>CM051263.1:22937387-23029887 GCA_027921565.1 Artemia sinica | reverse complement strand
GAAAACCTTAGCTCAGAAAAGCCTGAAATAGCAAACTACACATCCCAAATCATAGTGTTCTAACAACACATACCTATGAAAGGCTAAGGAACCTAGCTCAGAAAAGTCGAAAATAGCAAACTACACATCCCAAATCATAGGTTTCAGACACCACACACCTATGAAAGACTAAGAAATCCAACTCAAAAAAGCCCGAAATAGTAATTTACATATCCCAAATCATAAGTTTCAGACAGCATTCACCTACGAAATACTAAGAAACCTTAGCTCAGGAAAGTCTGAAATAACCAACTACTCATCCCAAACTCGAAGTTTCAGACAACAAACACCTATGAGCGACTAAGAATCCTAGCTCTGAAAAGTCTAAAAAGCAAACTACACCTCCCAAATCATAATTTTCAGAAAGGACACACCTATGAAAGGCTAAGAAATCTAGCTCAGAAAAGTCAAAAATAGCAAATTAACCATCCCAAATCATAGGTTTCAGTCAACACACACCAACGAAAGACTAAGAAACCTAGCTCAGAAAAGTCAAAAATAGCAAACTACTCATCCCAAACTATTGGTTTCAGACAACATTCACCTACGAAATACTAGAAAACTTTAGCTCAGAAAAGCCTGAAATAGCAAACTAAACATCCCAAATCATAATTTTCTAACAACACATATCTACGAAAGGCTAAGAAACCTAGCTCAGAAAAGTCGAAAATAGCAAACTACACATCCCAAATCATAGGTTTCAGACACCACACACCTATGAAAGGCTAAGAAACCTAGCTCAGAAAAGTCGAAAATAGCAAACTACATATCCCAAATCATAGGTTTCAGACACCACACACCTATGAAAGACTAAGAAATCCAACTCAAAAAAGCCCGAAATAGTAATTTACATATCCCAAATCATAAGTTTCAGACAGCATTCACCTACGAAATACTAAAAAACCTTAGCTCAGAAAAGTCTGAAATAGCCAACTACTCATCCCAAACTCGAAGTTTCAGACAACAAACACCTATGAGTGACTAAGAATCCTAGCTCTGAAAAGTCTAAAAAGCAAACTACACCTCCCAAATCATAATTTTCAGAAAGGACACACCTATGAAAGGCTAAGAAATCTAGCTCAGAAAAGTCAAAAATAGCAAATTAACCATCCCAAATCATAGGTTTCAGTCAACACACACCTATGAAAGACTAAGAAACCTAGCTCAGAAAAGTCAAAAATAGCAAACTACTCATCCCAAACTATTGGTTTCAGACAACATTCACCTACGAAATACTAGAAAACTTTAGCTCAGAAAAGCCTGAAATAGCAAACTAAACATCCCAAATCATAATTTTCTAACAACACATATCTATGAAAGGCTAAGAAACCTAGCTCAGAAAAGTCGAAAATAGCAAACTACACATCCCAAATCATAGGTTTCAGACACCACACACCTATGAAAGACTAAGAAATCCAACTCAGAAAAGTCAAAAATAGCAAACTACATATCCCAAATCATAAGTTTCAGTCAACACACACCAACGAAAGGCTAAGAAACCTAGCTCATAAAAGCCTGAAAAAGCAAACTACTCATCCCAAACTATTGGTTTCAGACAACATTCACCTAGGAAATACTAGGAAACCTTAGCTCAGAAAAGCCTGAAGTAGCAAACTACACATCCAAAATCATAGGTTTCAGACAACACACATCAACGAACGACGGGGGACCGGGGGAGGACCTTTGGGACCCAGGGAGGACGTTTGGGGATCCGGGGGCCCATGAGGATTGAGTGGTCTTTTGAGAGCCCGGTGGACCTTTGGGGACCGGGGAGGGCCTTTGGGAGCCCAGTGGACCTTTGGGGACCGGGGGAGAACCTTTGGGGGCCCGGGGGACCCTTGGAGGCCGGTTGGCCCTTTGGGAGCCCGGGGGACCTTTGAGGACCAGGGGAGGGCCTTTGGGGGTCTGAGGAGGGCGTTTGGGGGATAACATTTCGAAATTTTTACTTTTTAGTTTACTTTTTGCGGCGCATTCCTGCAGCGCATTCCTGCGGCGCACCCTGCGGTGCCTCCCTGCGGCGCATCTCCTGCGGCGCATCCCTGCGGCACATACTGCGTCGCTTTCCTGGCCCACGGCGCATCCCGGCTGCGCTTCTCTGGTCCGGGGGACCTTTGGGGGCCGGGGGAGGGCCTATGGGGCACATGGAGGGCCTTTGGGGCACAGGGAGGGCCTTTGGGGGTCTGGGGGGGCAGTTGGGGACCGGTGGAGGGCCTTTGGGACCCCGTTGGTCCTTTGGGAGCTCGATGGGCCTTTGGGGGGCCCGGGGATGGCCTTTGGAGGTCTGGGTGGGCCTTTGGGGGCGCCGGTGGTCCTTTGGGAGCTTGGGGGACCTTTGAGTACCGGTGCTTCCTTCGGGGTTGGGGTAGGAGGATCGGAACCCTTTGGGGTTGGGTTAGAGGACCTCACAACACTGTTCAAATGAAACTTGTGTATTATAACGTCCACAGAGTTTCACCATTAAATTCTCTTCTAAAATCTCTTCAAAAATCATCTTTTAAAATGTCTCTAACTGTTTCGCCGAAATAGTTCCATAACCTGTCTAAAACAGTTTCGCCCAAATAATCCCTAAACGTAATTTCAGCGTGTTCCTTTTGTTTGGCATCCCTGTGCTTTCACATTTGAAATTACAAAAGAAACCCTTTCGCGCGCTAAAACAATTCATCGCTAAGATGTTTCTTGGAGAATTGTTTCCATGGCCTTTGGCTATTAATATCCTTTTGGTCGAACTCCAAAGAGTTGTTTCCGAGTCAAAGACATTAATGACTTGGATCTATTCCTGGAGAATCGTTTCTAGGCGGAAATTTTTAAAGTCTGACAGATGATGTCATTGATTGATTGATCTGTCATGAAAGGGGAAATTAATTTGTTGTTTCTAAGGGGAATTATTGATTCACGATAGGTGAATTGAGGTCGACAGCACAGGTGTTCCAAGGTCGATGTTGTTGTTGTTGTTGTAAGTGCACGCTCTCAGCGAATGTCAAGGTCGATGTTGTTGTTGTTGTTGACACACTTTGATTACGCAATCAAGTTCTCGGAAATTCACTTCCCCCATCGAGTCCTAGATCAATAACATTGTTCCCGTTAGAATTCAATGCGCATGTGCAACCTTCGCCCCGGAGTTATTACACATAGAAACATCAAATAAATCGACCTTGGAAAAAGAGGTCATTGACACCATTACGTAATCTTTCTCCCTAGGGAGGCTATGCCCTTATTTGGTGCCCCGTCAGCATTAAAAATGCTGACAGGACCACGTGGTCCTGTCACGAGCTCATGATAGGGTTCTACTACCACTAACCCGGAAATAAGTTGCATATTAACCAGTAAATTGAGGAGAAAAACTTTTAAGGAAAAATCCCGTGCTAAAAAAAAATTGAGAAATTTTACCATGGAAAAAATTAGAAATTATTTCGTTGAAGATTTAAGAGTTTTGGTGTACGTTCCTACTTTAGCGTATATTTATTTTCAGTTGAATCTATTGGTTTGGACAGCCTTAAAAACTGTCTTTGCCTTCTTCTCGACTGGAAAGTGCTGGAATTGAGTAACCATGGCTATCTTCGGTTTTACCAGTTCAATCAAGAATTCTATCAAGGACTTGACTACACATTAATATTAGATAGAGTCTTCCAGTTCAAAACTGTATATGAGTAGTACAAAGTTACGTAACCGTGTTGCTAATTGTTATTCACACTGAAGATAGGGGTGTAAATAATGTGCTAATGGGAATTCCGTACTGTTTCCATGAAAAAAGTTTTTGAGACATCGAATTATTGTAAAATCTCAGTAACCCGAAGTCCTAATAATCTACTTGCATTTTAATAAACGATTAGTGTTAAAAGACGCTTTTATTCGTTCGTATATCAACACATATTTGTTTGCTTCTTTCATTCACACATCTTTTTAGTTGTACAAACTTCTTTACTTTCTAAAACTAATAACTGTATTTATGTTCTTTCTACACTTTATAAAATTTTTGCGCTGGGTGAATTTGCAAGAATTCATGCACGAAATTTCTTTATAGATCTTGCTTTCTCTTTGCCGATTTAATTTTACGCGTGGGGATGTTAAGGGTAATTGTCTGGGGTAAATATTCGCCAGGATTAGATTGTCCAGAGGATATTTCTATGGGGAGGGGTATTTTTCGTGGAGGAGGACATTTTTGGGGGGGCTAAACACACAACCCCCTCCATTGATTATATTCATTTATGTTATTTTATTGTGTTCATGGCCGTATATTTGGCTTTAAAATACACTTATTTGTCTACCTATCTAATATGCAGAATAATTGTACCAAACACATTTTGCGTGCAGACCCGTTATGCTTACCCCCCCCCCCCCCCCTAATGTGCAAATCTATAGCACAAATTTATTTCTAAAGTAACGAAAAAACTAACAAAAAAACTGGTGTGTTCACGAATTTTACACAGCGTAAACTTGAGTGAGTGCCGCATAATACACAAGTACCGAAATTCCATCCCCAAACGGAAATTAAAAATATGGGAGGGTAATTTTGGGGGGTCAAACACCCCCTACAAACACTATATTCATTTATGTCATTTTACTGTGTTCATGGCCGTATATTTGGCTTTAAAATACACTTATTTGTCTATCTGTCTAATATGCAGAACACCTGTACCAAACACATTTTGCATGCAGACCCGTTATGCTTATCCCCCCCCCCCAATGTGCAAATCTACAGCGCAAATTTATTTTGGAAGTAATAAAGAAACTAAAAAAAACCGTTGTGTTCTCAAATTTTATACAGCGTAAACTTGAGTGATTGGCGCATAATACACAAGTACCAAAATTCCATCCCCTACGGAAATTAAAAAAATAAAACTCAACTAAATTCTCAAATTTGCAAAGCCTTGTTTTTGCGGGGGGGTATTTTCCAGGGGGCGGGTATTCGCCCAGAACCCGTGAATCATAAGTAGATTTCGTTATACCAACTAGAAAAAGCTTGTCATAATATTACGTAAATCAGGAAATGTTTGTTGTTCGAGCAATTAATTTTGTTAATTAAGAGATGCTAATACTGTAAGAAACTCAAAAGTAATTACCCAAATAAAACGTCTAACTTGCTGTTTTGCGTGGTGGCCTTCTGGAATAAGGCACATCAACGCTGGCACCAAAATTAAAAATATTTTACAAAATATTAATTTTTTTTTTTGGGGGGGGGGGACCTTCCGTTTACCTTATGTGAATTTCGTCTTCATTTTTTATAACTAATTCGCCCAAATGAAAAAACCTTGACTTTACATCGTCTGAAAAAATAATATAGATACAAATTAGGCAAATATTTTCGTAGAAAATTAGACAAAGATTTAAACCACAAAGCAAAAATAAAACCTGAATAATTTTTATTTACAAATTGAAAGGCCTTCTAAATCAAAATAGGCATCTACATTATTTGGGTATCCGAGAACAGAAACCTCATTAAATCCAAGGTTCCTCTTCAATGTGCTTTTATGTTAAAATATAGAAGTTTTAATTATTCCGAATCCACTACTATTTTTATTTGATAGTGCGGAATTTGGAAATCAAAGTTACTGGGATTCTCTTGGGATTTGGGCTATTGGAATTTCCCTGTATATGTCACTCGCATTTTAAATTTATTTTTTGAACTTCTTTAGACTATAATATATGTCTTATTATATATGGTTTATTACATTATCATGTATAATATATTAAAACAAACTGTACAATGATCAGTTATCTAACAAACGTTAAAAATAATCAAATTTTAAGAGCTCATTGAGAGGATTGTAGTTGATCAATCGCAGTTGACTTAAATTTATTTAAGTTTATTTCGAATAGAGCGATGCTTGTAGTACGGTTTCTTATGGGTAAGAACAAAGAGTGTGGATAACTTAGAAGAGCGAAAACTGGCGCTAGTGTCGGCAAAAAAAGTTACCAACGTCATCCAGCATCTAGTGACTCTTGGTATTTTTTTTAGTATAATAATAATAATAATTAATTTAATGTAACTGGTAAAATTAGGGCAGTAATAAGTATCTGAAACCAGTTACATAAAGAAAAATGATTACTTAGCTTTAAAAAAATGTCGAGTGTTGCCACATTCTAGATGGCATTGATAGTTTTTTATGTTGATAGTAGTGCCAGTTTCCTCTCTTGTAAGTTACCCACACTCTTTGGACAAGAACTTCAGAATGAAGCTGGCTCAGTTTATTTTGCATCAGAAAAATATTCAAGTTTAAACTTCGAAGCGATTTTATTGTGATATGAAGTGCCATTATTTAATCTCTGTCTATTGGTATTTGTAAGGCTGTTTTTGATCTTTGTTTTAAATTATAAAGCATCATAAATCAATGTTATCTTAGCAAAATGAGGTGTAACCTAACTGAGCTGATCCTGAATTCATTGCTAGTGTATATTTTATAATGCAATAGCTAAGGTTTTAAAATCAGATTCGGTGTTATATTATGGGAAATCGAGACTTTAAGTTATTTAGCTTCACAAAGTTCCGCCTTTGTCCACCTTGCCTGCTTAAAATTGACCCCTGGATTTATCTTCGCCTAGATGTATGTGACCCAAGGTTTAATCCTGGCTGCTACAAGGCTGACACAACGGCCAATCAAGAAGTGTCGTTTATTAGTTAATAAGGAATGAGCATGGGTTTAAGTCTGGATCTCGAACTTCAAAACGTCAACATTTCACTCGAATTTTGAAGTGAAGAAGAACCAGATTTCTTGTATATTTTGAGCTTTTGTTTTAGCACAAAGATGAAGTCTTCCACCCCTCCCTCGTAAGCGTATGTCTGAACTAGAGGCACGGGGGCATATTTGTCCCAGTCATAAAATGGTTCTAGACTTTTATCCCCATCCCCTGGGGGGATGTATACCCAGAGACATAGTTAATGGACAATTCAACTATGTTGAACAATATGGACGTTTCAAAATTTTCATTGGATATGCATGGGGAATTGTGTGACTAGAGAGGGACCTAATTGCCCTCTAATCACTTTGGACTCTTAAAAACGGCAACGGAACTTTTAATTTCCAATTGAATGAGGTCTTTTGCGAAGTTTCAATGACAAATCGTTCTATAATTGGTGAAAATAAAGCTCTGTGCCCGCACCACTTTTTACTTACGTCTTTGATAAAGTTAGCTACTACTAAAAGAAGGTATGTATAGACATAGACATATTTATTGACACACTGGACATAGCCCTAACAAGTACTAAAACTGAGTTTTATAAAAATACAAGCGAGTTCTTTTTTACACACGCGTAAGATTGTTTTTCCCCGAACCCAGGCAGGGTACGAAAAGAGTTCGTGAGAAAGTTCTGTCACTTTTATAACGACAGGGGGTCCTTTACCCTACAAAGAGATAACTAGAGACATTAGTGGTGACACGGGTGGCGGCCCCTGTGGCCGAAAGTTCGGCCTGTTTGACCGTTCGATCACGTTACCATAGCTAACGAAACCGCCAGCGTGGGCTCAGATATGATTGTGGCATCAGCGGTGGTCGATACATTAATAGTGGTGGCTGCGAGACATACCACTCCAATGAAGTGGTGCCAGTGCCTTTCCACTACGATACTGAGCCCACGTAATGTCAAATCTAGATTTCTGTGGTATGCATTTATGTCATCGAAGTTTTTTTTTATATTATTCAGTGTTTGGAAAAAATTGTGGAAAATACTCTTCAATTACAATTTTTTATGGAACTTTGGCAAAACGAAGAGTTTATTAATTTGAGCAAAAAAGGGATTGGAATCGATATAGCAAATATAGAAAGTGTAAACATCGATATATCATTTAATTTGGTTATTGCCCAAAACTACCCATTTGAAGCGAAAAATCTGATTGTAAAACTCATCTAATAACGGACTTGAAGCAAACCAGAGGTGGGCTTTGATTGCGTGAGCTAATTGACTATAGGTAGTTGGATTGCCTCTGCATCCAATTTGTCAACATATCGCTAATTTCCGATGCAAGAGTAGAATGTGACGTAGAGTTCGGAAATAATGTACAAAATTTTCCAGACGTTCTGACTATGGCTGATATACACATATGTCGATTCAAGAATGTACAGCAGCAGAAACCGTTAAATGTGTCGACAGAACTTCCATTTCAGTTTGTAACGCCTTTTTCAGTCACAATAAAGCTATGTGCTAATTAACTTAACTTTAAAATTTTTAATTCATGATAAGTTTCCGTTATTTTTTTATGTTTACGAAACAAAATAAAACAGTGTTTAATAGTGGTCACTTTTCTTCGTTGACCACATAAACTTTTTCATGGACCACCAGTGGTCCATGAACCACAGATGGGCGACCGCTGAACTAGAGAATGCATAAAACAAAATTAAGCATTACTATTTCTGTCAAGATTTTCAAAAGGGTGTATGTTGTTAAAAATTATAGAAGAAGATTCTCAAAGATAGAAATAGTAAGCCAAACTATGGATTCTTAGAGAGAAGAATAGAAAAGATACAAAATGATAGTTTCTTTTTCTGTGAAAAAGATCAAGTCAACGAAAAACGAGCATAAATTAATTTTAAAAAACTTTCGCTACAAAATATGTTTTTCGAAGAAAATTAATGAAATCCATTAAACCAAAAATGAGCAGAAAAAAATTATCTACCAAGCGTAAAACTACCACAAATCACTATCAATAAATAAATAAAACCATAGCGAACAGATTTTTCAATGAGTAACCGAGTCGAGCACAATACAAGCAGAAATTAACATGAGTAGGCCATAACTTGCACTTTACTGAAACGACACAAATGAATGTGCATTGCTAATTTATACGCACATGCTGATACATATTCCTTAAAGCCTTAATATAATGTTTTTATTAAAGTTAAAACATTAAAAAAAAAAATTTTTCACTAAAGTGCAAATATTGAGAAGGCATGGAAGTTGTCAGCCCTACTTCTGATTACTTCTCCATGTTTTGAGTTTGACTCGGCTACTTATTGTAATTTCTATTCATTTTTGGGTTTCATATTTGTATTGATAGTGATTTGCGGTAGTTTTAAGCTTGGTAGATTATTATAATTTTTCCTGATCATTTTTTGTTTAGTTGAGTTCTTTACTTTTCTTTTAAAAACTTGTTTTGTGGATAAAGTTTTTTATATTAAAAACAGTAAAAGACACTAGTTAGCAGAGACTAGCCAAAACAATAAAAGACTTAATAATCAAAACAAACCAAAAACGTTTAAATTTGCCACAATCTAAGAATTTTTTTTAGTCCCCCTTTTTTCACTTCCGACGCCGGGAACACCTATTCAGAGAACAAGAGATGTCTAACTCGGGTGGGGCTAGGATATACTGATTCACTTTCATGTGTGCCAACACCGTCTACTGCAGGGGAATGTGGCAAAGACAAAAAATAATATTTATGAAGCTTGGAAGCGCATTGACCACGGGGTTATCACCAACTTCAGTGTGCTTACCAAGCTCACACTAAAATACCTACTTCTTTTTTGATCAAATCACCAAGTGAATCACAGCTCAGATTCACAACAAGCTGTGAATACGGTCACTCACCGCTACCTTAGGATCAATGAAATACAGCTGAACCAAAAGCTTGTCACTAGAATCGATTCTTCTGGTGAATTCCGACGCTAATCTCTGATAAGGAATGACATACTTATTTTTGACGGAGGTTAATTTCCTATTGAAATCAGTCTCTTAACTTATTTCCTCACAGAGTGCCTGAAACTCGGCCCAAATTAGGTGTTTTCATATGATCTATAATATTTGAGAGACTGCACATTAATTTTAAATGGGACATTTGCGTGTACAACTTCCTGTTTGCCAAAAATCTGCATTATCTTCTGTAAGGTTTTAAATACTTTCTTAAGAATCTTTGGTAAAGCTTCTAATTTAGTCAATTTGTAATTCAGTAAAAATATATTAAGACGCAAATACAAAGTTTAGAAATACCACTTTCTATTATGATTAGGAAAATATCCTGCCCAGTTTCTGCTTAACGGGAAATTGAGAAATCACCACTTCCTAGCTATTACGTGGGTTGGGTAAAGGAAGGTGTGGTTGACAAAAATTTATAAAAGATACATTTTGTGGGAAGGGGTAGACTGATACTAACTTTATGCCGGACTGACCTCTTGTCCGTTGATTTAGAAATACCTTGGAATATTGTCGAATCATTGTAAGTGTCTAAATATCCTATTATATGTTATTGTAGTTTCCCGAGACTTGTGGTCTACTTGGGACAGCCAGTCCCAGTAGAAAGTATATATCTAGTATTATTATATGTTAATTGAATAAAAGTATTGCATCATAGCCAACCTCTCTACGATCTACCTTTAGCCCCTCGAACATACCCAGCTGGTACGCCTCATTAGTTCGGTCATAGCCTAAGGCACGCTACCAAACTTTAATTAGCTTAGGGCCATAGTTTTTCTCCCCTATAAAGGGAAAATAAACGCATCTACGACTACACCACCTGAATACCATAAAATACACTTTACAACAACTGGTGGCCGTTGGAAAAACTGGGTTGAGAGGGCTAGATAAAAATAGTAGATTGAAATAAAATGGCTTTACCAGAGGAAAAAATGACTTCCCTATCAACAGTACTTGAAATTGCAAAAATTATACCAGAATACGCGGGAAATTCAGACGTAGATGAGCTTATCAAAAAATTAAAAATTTTCGACGAACTAACTGAAGCGTTTGAGGATAAGGTCAAAGAGCAATGCGTTGCAGCCAGATTAAAGGGAAGTGCCCTTAAACATTTTGAGGCAATTAAGGAAAAAAGCCCAAGGACATCAGTACTCTAATTGGATCTTTTAAAACAAGATTCATAGAGACAAGCATAACCGAGAGGCTAAGAACAGAGGTAGTCACATTCAATACCTCAACTAGTATCAGGGAATATGCAGACAAAATTTGTAGATCTGTGTGCTTACAATTAGAGAAAGGCGGAAATGACGAGACAGTACAGAAAGTACAACTACATACTTTTACCCAAGGGTTACCAAAAAAGTTATTAAGACTAATATTATCAAGGAAACCTGAAAATTTAGAGCAAGCTATAATACTAGTCGAAACAGAGGTAAAAATTGACGAGGCTATGAAAAGGTTTGGTCAGATGTCAACAAATAACATAGGAGCCCAAGAAAATATAAAATATGAAAGGGGACAGAAGAGGGTGAACTTTGAGGAGTCAAATCGTAAACCCAAAAAGGCACGAGGAAGGCCAAACCTTCCCACCATGGACTGACCCCTCCCCATTTGACGACCAATCCCATGGTATTAGATCCTTAATGACTTGAAATACCAAGTATTATGGACACTCACCTCCTCCTCCCGAGGAAAATTATAGAGCAAATGGTGACAGGTCAAGAATATATAGAAATAGGTGTAGACCCCATGAGGAAGGGCAAATTACCAATCAATATAGGAAAAAATTCAATTGCTATTATTGTGGCAAACCAAATCACTATGCGGCAGATTGCTGGCATAAAATACCCAAAGAAGGCCAGACGTACAAGACAAAACACCAGTTCAGAACGCAGTGGGGCAGAAACTTAGGAAGGCAGGGAACAAATAATACTTGGCAAACACTTAATAATATTCCTGAATTTAGGCCTAGGAGGCAAACGGTTAACAATACCCAGGGCCAAAGTAGTAACGCTGAGGAAAACTGGGATAACCCCAGAAACTTTTGGCCAAACAGTGGGCATTTAAACGGAGAAACCAGCCTGTAAGGGTCGACAGAGCTGTTTCCTTACAAAGACCCCTATATAGTTTAGAATGTTGCAATACAAAAGCAAATAATAATAGTCTACCGATTTTGCGTTGTTTTAAAATTGAGTGTTTTCAAAATTTACCATGTCTACTAGATACAGGTGCATCTAAATCATTAGTTCGAGAGGAAGTTTTTAAGAGGTTTCCTCCTAGTGTCAAAAATCGCTTAAGCAGATGCCAGAATACCCTGACATCAGTAACAGGGCACAGGCTGACAATCTTGGGAGAATGTCCATTAAAATTTAGCACAGGGGATATAGAAATAACAGTAACAGTAATAATATGCAAGCAGCTACCATTTCCATGTATTCTAAGATTAGATGCCATCAGAAAATATGGGATTCTATGGGAACCCATATCTGATACAATAACCATTAACCAGGCAAATGAAAATAATAGGCAAAATTGCGTAACAACAGATAACGAAAGTGACGATTCGAATTGTAACCTAAAAATAGGCGGAAAAATCACAATAGAAGGGGGAACAACAGCTCAAGTTCTAGCGACATTAAATACAAAAGAAGGAAAGGTTAAAACAATGGATGCCATGATAGGAGGATGCACCATAAAAGAATATCCAATGATTTTCGTGGAAAATCAAGTTATAAAAATTGAAAATGGTATAACATACTTAAAACTATCAAATCTAAGTAATAATAAAGTAAAATTGAACCAGATAGAACTTGGATCAGTGGAAAAGATTTCAAATTCAGAAATAAAATCTCTAAACAGTCCAGAATTAGGCGTAAACTTCACTAGCTACGAACAATTATCCTCATTAAAACCGCAACCACAAGAAAAGTATGGAATGTCGAAAACGGATTTTTTGCAACAATTTGATTTAAAACATTTACCGAAAAACGTAAAAACTCGGGTGGAAAATATTCTTTGGGATTTCAAATGGACTTTTGCAAGACACAAAGCGGATTCTGGATTAACTCACTTAATCACGCACAAGATATCAACAGAGGACCCTCCAATTAAAAAATCACCGCATAAAACACCTTATCATTTAAAACCATGGCTAGAAAGCCAAATAAAGGAAATGGAAGATCAGGGAATAATTGAAGAAAGTGTTATCTATTGGTGTTTTCCACTAGTAATAGTCAGGAAAAAAGATAACACCTGGAGATTATGTATAGATTTTAGAGCACTAAATGCCGTCACGGTTAAAGACGAGATGAAGTTACCAAGAATTGATACGGTTTTAGATTCGCTAGGAGGTACAAAATATTACACTAGTTTTGACTTAATAGTAGGATATTTGCAAATCGCTTTAGATGCAGAAACAAAGGATAAAGCTACAGTAATCTTAGACGACGGAAGAACGTTCACATTTGAATGTATGCCTTTTGGATTACCATTTAGTACAAACTGTTTTAGTCGACTAATAAATTTGGTGTTAAAAGATAACGAACCAGGAAGGAAAAAAGATACCTTGGCTTATTTAGATGATGTAATTTTGTTTAATGAAAACTTGGAAGACCACTTGGTCGGACTTAGAAAAATACTGTAAAAGTTTGAAAAAGCAGGCTTAAAATTAAAACCAGAAAAGCTAAAAATAGTAGTACCAAAATTAGTTTTTCTTGGACACCTGATAAACCAAGGTACTATTTCACCAAATCCAGAAAAGTTTACAGTCATAGAAAATTTACAGTCTCCTAAAGATCAAAAAAGCTGCAGATCAGTTTGTGGTTTGTTAAGCTATTTCAGACGATATATTAAAAATTATGCAACAATAGCGCAACCTTTGACAAACCTTTTGAAAAAATCAGGTAAATTCGAATGTCCAGCGGACGAAAAACCAGCACTAAATGAAATAAAATGGCAATTATTGCTGGCACCAATACTTAAACTACCAGATTTGTCACAAGACTTCTGTTTGCAAACAGATGCTTCGGGGTGCGGTATAGGAGCCATATTTTTAAACATAAATGCTGAAGGAGTAGAATTAATAGTCCAATGTGCCAGCAGGTCACTGTCGGAGGCAGAAAGAAAATATTCAACAGTTGAAAGGGAATGTTTGGCAGTTGTAGTTTTTACAGAATATTTTCGACAATTTTTACTTGGAAAAAAATTTATTTTACGCGTAGACCAAAAATCATTAGTTTGGCTACATACGATGCAAAATACTTCAGCCCGGCTGACACAGTGGATACTACGTCTGCAAGCATATTTATATACCCAAATATATATAAAGGGTCGTACAAAAATTTTACCAGACTATTTGTCACAAAATCCAGATACGGAAGGAAATTTGATAACAACCATCCAGAACGAACTGGAAGGGCTAGAAATACTATCTAATGAAAATATTTCGAATAATCAAGATAAAGATGATTTTTGTTTAGAGATGAAATCCTTTTTATTAAAAGAAACGGAACTGCCAGAGCACTTTAAACATTTTTATAGGACTTAGATAATTTTGATCTTGACGAAAGTAAAAATATTTTGGTAAGATATCATAGACCATCGCAAGAATATAGAAAAAAATGACTTAAAAATTATTCCAGTAATTCCAAAATCACTGGAAGGAGAAATTTTACAGATGGCAAATGCAACGATTGGCTGTCACATGGGAGAAGCAAAAACTATGGGGAGGCTAAAAGGAAATTTTTATTTTCCAAAAATGTACTCAAAAGTAAAAGCTTTCATACAAAGCTGCCAAGAGTGTGACAAACAATAGTCGCCACCAAAGACCCCTAGGGCCGAATTAGGTCTCTACCCCACCCCTTCAGGGGTAGGAGAATTAATGTCATTAGACATTTGGGGAACAGGAGGAAGTTTACCAGTTTCCAAGAAAGGAAACAGGTGCGTACTAACTGTAGTCGACCATTTTAACTCATACTTATACGCTTTTCCAATTAAAGACGAAAAGACAAAAACCATTGCGAAAGTTTTGGTCAACTGCCTATTTTTGGAACAAGGAATTTTTCATAGAGTTTTACTCAGCGACAATGGGCCATGCTTTAGAGCCAAATTATTAGACGAAATTACAGAATATCTGGGTGTGAAACGATGGTTTACATCGTCTTATATAGCAGTAGCTAATGGAAAGGTTGAACGTAAACATAGGGAATTAGCTTATACGCTGGGAACACATGCAAGAGAAGAAAATGAAAATTGGGAAGAAAATTTACCATTTTAGTCTTTGCAATAAATACGGCTTTTTCACATTCCTTGAAAGAAACGCCATTTTTTTGCAACATCTAAGAGATCCCAGAATTTGTTTAGATGAAATACAAAATGATATAATATATTACAACCTAGACCAATATAAGCAAGAAATGTTGATGCGAATAAAAAAAGCTATGGAACAAGTTAAAGACAATCTGGAAGATGCGAAAACAGAACAAAAAGAAAAATATGACCGAACAAGCAAAAATAAAACAAATTACTGTTTAGGAGACATAGTTTACGTATACAAAACCAACCTGGAAGGGACAAAAAAGTTAAAACCGAAATGGGATGGGCCCTGCAGAATTTTAAAAATTCTACCAAATAACTTAACATATGTTCTAAAGCATCAGTATAAGGAAAAGGAAGAAGTAGTACACCATAATAGAATGAAAAAGGGATATTTTTCAAAACCGTGGAAAACAGAGCCTATTCTTTCAGACGAAGAAATAGAGGAAACCATTTCACCAGTATATATCAGAAGACCCTATCAATTTTATGAACTTTTTAATGACCACAAAGGTTGGGAGGAGTGGAAGGAGTATTTAGCCCAGTCTTGGCTACAAACTCTCCAAAACAAACAAAAGAAAAAGGGAAATATTCGATGCTCATCGGATACTAGCGATGAAGAACATCAAACACTTCATAAGGGTTTAAAACGTGATAAACCAAAGGTAAAATCCAAAGAAAAAGACAAATTAGAAGGAACCAATGAATTATCTGATTTTTATACACTAGACTCGCCTACAGTCTTAACGCAAAAATGGCTTTTGGAACAAACGCCATCTACCAGACGCGAGCTAACAGAATGTGACACCGATAATTCTTCTACAGAAACCGATACCACTAAACCTGGACCATAGTTAAGAAAACCCTCCTTAAGTGAGAAATTATGGAGAAAAGTAAAGAAACCAGAAGGACAGCAACAAGTTCCTTCGTCAGCAGCACAAGTAGCTAAATCACTTATGAAAAAGGCCAAACATCAGGAGAAACAAAGATTAAAGATATTTGACGAGGCAAAAAAACGTGCTCGAATTCAGAGCCTTGTAAACCACACTCTAGAGATCAAGGAAAAACTTGTAAATATTATAAAGAAGAGAAGCAAAAATTTGGAGTCCAAAATTCGGACCAGGAAACGGAGAAAGGCAGAACAAGCGTAGCCCCCAGCAGATTAATATTTGAATAAGACAATTATAACGGAAAAAATAATAAATAAAAATAAAACGAGTAAAAAGCCTCTAAAGAAATATCTATATTTCCTTTTTTTAATCGGTATGTAAATAACATCAAAGATTTCTTTCAAATATATATCGCCAGTAAAAATTATTACCGTCACGTAGAAAAAAAAAATATCCAAAATTTTTAGCCTAAATACTCGTAAGCTCCCAGAAAAGAAATAAGCTCCGATCTGAAGTGACATCATAGCTTCCTGCAAAAATTTTGTTTCCGAGACGAAATAAAACTTTGCGAATGGTGTACTGACAAGACTTGTCCAAAAGAATTACGTTCCATAAAAGAAAATAAGTAAGGCCACGTAACTTTTAAATGGGTGTAGTGAAACTAATTGAATTATACATATTTAGAATCAGCATTAAAAGGCAATTCTTTTGATATGTATATTGAAAAAATATATTTTTCGGGGGATAATTAAAAAAAACGAAGGAGGTTAGTCTACTGAAATAGGGTCATTGGAAGCTAGCAAATTTGGAGTGAACTTAATCACTGCTGGTCTCTCGTTTTTAATTAAATGCAAAGCATCTACTAACATTTGACTCTCTGAGGTGACACTTTCAGTCGAATTTGAAAAAAATTGTTGTGAAGAAATTTAAAAATAATTATAATGGGAAAGGCAGCAAGAGTTTACATTAAGTGCGCACTACATGTACAAGCTAGCTGTAATCTTGTTATAAATAGTAGAAGATATAATAAATTAAACACTTACCAATAAGGACGGTATATATAAACAAGAAGCCGTACATAAAATGGGTCACAATTTAAAAAGTATAGCACAGTATAAAACAAAGTTTTCTCGGGTATAATTAATTTCCCATATTAAATAAATTCACAACACACCATTAACAGAAATAACCAGGGCGAGGACATTACAGGTGAAATACACCAATGACAGGACCATTGGCAATAAACAAAATTTTAAGAGTCTTGTCATTGGGGGGGGGGGATCGACCAAGCTAACCAAATATAGATCAGAAATAAAAGTCAAACTTTGGAGAAGATTTGAGCTGAATGTTCTGGTAAAGTTCCAAGTCCTAGAAAAAAATAAGTAAATAGGACGTTTTAACTTTCCCAGGGCACTAAACCTTTAGAACAGGGTAATAGTCAAAATATCACAAAAGGGACAAAATTGCACTCAATGACTATATAAAACTAAGGCGCAAATTAAACTGAGGATAATACCAGACGCGAATAATATAAAAGATTATAGGGAAACTACAGTGGGCACTGATAACTCCTATCTCTAAATAACTTTTGGCACAAACTAGGCACTATTTTTTGGTGAAATACCACAGGCAAGGAATATGTGTCTGCGATGAAAACCACACAATTTTGCGGAAATCAGAATATCGTAAAAAAGTTCATTTTTATGAATAAATGAGAACTAGCAAATGCGGGGCAAAACTTGATTTAAAATGTTCTAAAAATCAGCTGGGGAAAAAACCGTACTTTTCTAACACTTTTGGACAGCAAAAATTTGAATAATGTCAAAAACAAATACAGGTTGCAAAAATTAGACACCCCCCATCTTTTAAAAATAAGGAGATAATGAATTTGACCATAGAAGGACAATCAGCATAAAAACTTGTTAAGGTTATTGAAAAAACATGAAACATATAAATATAGGCTTTAAAGAGAAGACCTATTTTACTGAAAAAGCGGGAAAAGACTTGAAAAAAACCCTTAGGCTTCATTAAAATAAAGAATATAAAAAAGGGTTCAAGTTGAAAATATAGTCAGACAAAATTAAAGGAGAAGAAACTGAATGGAGTCAGTTAAACTCTGTTATACGCACATACTGAACGGACCGAACGAGACGAGTATGAAAATTGTACTAAATAGGTACAAAATAAGTAACATTAATTCTACGGAGCCACCGTTACAGTGGTTAACGCTGGCCGAGATTAATAAAAATATTGGAGAAATGCTCCAAGTTGACAGGAAAAAATTTTGCTCTTTTATGTGGGAGTCGTTTTCGAAAAAAAAAAATGACTAGCATAGCATATAAAATTAAAAGTAAGGCACATAATAGCCTTAAGAACCTAAGTTGAAGTCGAAACCTAAGACAAAACCACTAAAAGTTGGGACGTTAAAGTGAAAATAGTCATTGTCACTTGTATGTCTAAAAATAACTTACTGTGTGCCATGAAGGCACGGCATTCTTTTTCATCAGAAGGGCCACTTTTCTGATAAAATAATAGCCCAAGAGGTAACTGAGGCCACAAAAAAAAGTGTGGCAATACTACAGATAATTAATTATTGTGTGTGCAGGTTCAGAATAGTCCTTTTAGCTGTAGCCCATGACAAGAGGACCTGGAAACGTTATAAGGAGCTACCAGAAGGCAGTCCTGGTAAGCAAACCTTCAGAGTACAGGCAAGAGTCATTTGATAATGGCATAAGCGGTATAAGGTGAACAGCTAAAATTTTTAACTTATCAAATCCAAGCTGTAAATGAAGCCTTAACCCAAAAGGACATTAAAGGGGAAAAAAGAGAGATTACAGGCAAAAACATTATAAAACTGTCTCAAGTACCAAAAATTCGAAAAGAATTAGAAAGCTCAAAAGTCTGAATAAACAAACAGACATATAGTAAGTTAATGACAGTTAGTGAAACAAGTGGGTTCGAAATAGAACCAAAGTGGTGAAACAAAGATAATAAAATGTATATAGTCGTATACGAAAAAGATATATAAATTTGTATTAATGTAATTGGGAAAATATATACAATTATAAATGTATTTTGAAAACTTTTATAAATATTGAATTGTTATCGTAAGAAAAAAAAATTATAGAAATGTAAATAGCAAAGTCATGTTATATGAACTATTTCCAAGCCCTTATATGGAGACTAATCACAGTGCTCAATTATAGTGTATAAATCTATTAGTTAGGGAAGATTTATTTTTATTTTAAATTGCAGATAAGACTTCTCAAATAAAAGTCTTGGCGGGCTTATTTAAAAGTTGTAAAAAGAACAAATATTGCAGTGATTAAATAAATTATTAGGGTACATAATTATTATTTGTTTTTAGCAATTAACCATGTAAATATAGTGAATTAATATGTTGAGTATTTGTGTTTTTATTCTTATATCATTCAAGAAGTATTCTACATTAATACTTCATAAGCAATTCATAAAACACTATTTGGAATTAATTCCAATGCTAGTCTATACCGTGTTTTATTTTTTTTTTAAATGCTTTAAGTTTTAACCAGTAGTTAAATATCCTATCTAGTTTTCCGAATTAAAAAAAACACTTCTGTAAGTTATTACACAATGTTTGTATATAAATATATATATATATATATATATATATATATATATATATATATATATATATATATATATATATATATATATATATATATATACTATGTTTTAATTTACTTTCAGTTTTAACTAGTGATTTAATGTTATATGTAAATGTTTGACTTCGAGCCAACGTATAAATAATTTTTATTGTGAAATAATCCGTTAAGTATTAAGTTTGAAAGAATAATCCAGCAAGAAACATAATGTTTCGATTTAAGCAGGATATTATTTTCGGAGTAATTAAAAGATAGAAAAGTAAATAAAAGTAATTAAACTTTACGAAATTGAGTGTTTCATTTCTACTATGTATGTAAAACTTTATGCTTTATATGTATTCTAATGTGAATATTTATTTTAGATACAGCCTTAGCTTTTTTTTGGAAATCAAATTTTTCGTAGCATCCTTTAGGATCCATTTTTTTTCAATCATTTTTTGACGCACTTATGGAAGGAAACAAATTTTGAAACCACTTCAAATGTATCCTGATACTAACATCTCATACCATCAGAAGCCAAACCATACCTGATCAACTGATATTTTGGAAACTATAGCAGTATTACAGACTTTACTACAAGTTCATCAGAAAGTGAGATAAAATCAGAGCTTAATTTAGGCCTAGAGAATGTGCTACATAGCCCAAATGGCTTATATTATTGAAATATGTGAAAATGCTTTGTAATGTAAAATATTTGAAAATTTAAAAACCAAAAATGTTATGTGTAATTTATCCAAGGCCTTTCTAAAACGAAAAATAAACGGTATATCAACCACATCACACAGATAAATTAAATTATTAATGGGAATTAAATTTAACCTCTAATTATTCATAAACGTTTTTAGTATAACTTGAAACCTAATTTAAGCAGAACCACTAATATAATGCTAAAGCCGCTTGGGGTCAAGTTAAAACAGAATATGCATATGAAGAAGGGTAAAAAGAGTATTTTTCAGTCCTAGAGACAGAGAAAAAGAGAAACAAGGATGAATTTCAAATTAAAATCCTTCGACATAAAAGAGCATGGCCTATATTAAACCAAAAACATGGCCCTAAGGAAACTCTTTGAGGGTGTATGCACATAATGACCCAAAGATAGCAGCATAATAGCTGTAAACAAACTTAAATTGTTTTAAAAGTAAAATATTGAGAATTGGGACAATTCTTCTTTAAATGGGGAGTATTGTGGTAAAGCTTCTAATTTAGTCAATTTGGAATTTAGTAAAAATATATTAAGACGCAAATACAAAGTTTAGAAATACCACTTTTTAGTAAGATAAGGAACATATCCTGCCAAGTTTCTGCTTAACGGGAAATTGAGAAATCACCACTTCCTAGCTATTACATGGGTTGGGTAAAGGAAGGTGTGGTTGATAAAAATGTATAAAAGATACATTTTATGGGAAGGGGTAGACTGATACTAACTTTATGCCGGACTGACCTCTGGTCCGTGGATTTAGAAATACCATGGAATATTGTCAAATCATTGTAAGTGTCTAAATATCCTATTATATGTTATTGTATTTTCCCGAGACTTGTGGTCTACTTGGGACAGCCAGTCCCAGTAGAAAGTATATATCTAGTATTATTATATGTTAATTGAATAAAAGTATTGCATCATAGCCAACCTCTCTACGATCTACCTTAGCCCCTCGAACATACCCAGCTGGTACGCCTCCTTAGTTCGGTCATAGCCTAAGGCACGCTACCAAAGTTTAATTACCTTAGGGCCATAGTGTATCTCCCCTAGAAAGGGAGAATAAAGGCATCTACGACTACACCACCTGAATACCATAAAATACACTTTACAACAAATCAAGCGAACTGTAACACTTTCACCCTGGAAATCTAGGTTGAGCTCTTTCATTACCAGTACTATATACCCCATAAAGAGGCAATGAAGCCAAAGTTGAAAAATTGAAAGTCCCTCATGAATACTCGTTAAAGTGGAAATATCTTCAGCGAGCATACTCTGGAAATAGATTTTCAGGGCATTCAGCTGTTCCACCAGCCTTTTGATTACTTATCCCATTGTCCCTCAGCGTATATTAGACGGATGGAGAATAGAGTAAGTGGTAACTTCGACAAATTTCTGACACTCAGCAAATTTACTTTTCTTTTGGTGCTGTATACAACGAAATTGTAAACGTCATAGGCAAATTGAATGGTATCAGGATTTAGAACATCGCATATAGTGCCCAAACACAGAACAAATGAATGAGAAATGCATAAGAAACAGCAAACCATGGTATATTTGTTTTTTATAAGCAAAGCCAGAGTTGCATGCTCACCAAGCATCAGGATTGTGTTATCCGAACAAAAACCAGTGAGGTCGTCAATTTACAATGAGGTTGTAAATTTAATATATTATTCAATTTATCAAAATTTATCAAAATTTTTAAATTTATTAAATTATTTAAAAATCCTTTTTAGTAGGTTAATAATTGATTCTAATGTAAATTAATAATTTTAACTAAAAATTTAAAATTGACAAATTTAAAAAAAATAAGCCAGTGAAATCCTTACCAGTGACTAAAACAAGCAATTAGCGATAATGATAAACCAGTCAAATTTTTAGCCAGTAAAAAAAACAGGATAACTTCATTTGGTTAGCTCTCCTGCCAGAGAGTCATTTTAAGTCGATAAAAGAAAAAAAAGTTATAATAAACAAAAGTTGATAAACTAAAACATGCGTTATTGCGTTTATTGAAATTTTAATGCAATTAAAATTTTTGATAAAATTTCAGTAATTTAATATACAATTAATAAATTTAATAAATAATCTAAAATTAAGAAATTTATATTAAATTAATAATCCGGTAAAATCTTTACCCGTAATTAAAACTGGTAATTACCGGTAATAATAAACTAGTGAAAATTTAAGCTAGTAAAAAGAAACAAAGGTTAATATCATCTGAATAAGTCTCTTGTGTACTTTGAGTAATTCTCTGAAATTCAAAATATAGCTAAAAATGGAGTAGAAGATCGAACGCTTTCAAAAAAGTTCTTTTTAATTAAATCATCATAATCCTCTTGTTCGAAAGTTTTGATGTTTTTTTCATCGTCCTTTTGATCAGTAGTTTTGATTTTTTTCTTTCACCTTCTAGGTTTTTTCTTTAATAGTTGTTGAAATAATGTATGACTAAGCTAAGCTCAATAGGTACAGAAAATAAAGCAAGAGGTACATAGGTACGGTGGCAAAGAAAACCAAAACAAAGTATATAGGCACGGTGATAAATTAAGGGCCATCAAACATCATCAAAAGTAACGTTTTGAACAGAAAAAAAATAAAAAATCTTACAATTGCACAAAAGCTATCCTTGTTATATTAAGCAAATCATTCTTTTACTCGAAAAATATCAGTGTTTTAATAGCAGTCAAATGATTGAATGAGCAATTGCCCAGTTACTGGTTTTTCAATTCGATTACCCCTTTTTAGAATTTCGTTTTAATAAACCTTCCTTGTCCCAACATAATTATAAACCCAAACGGGAAAAAACTAGCACTGGCACTCAAAATCTGCGCTAGAAAAAAATGTCTCTATTTTAGGCCTGTATGGAGTCTAACAATTTGGTTTCTACTTTAGTTTTTTCTTGGTCCAGGGACTCAAGACTGCAATTGTCAAACTGACAAGGCTGGCAACTTTTTTAGCTCTTTTCAGACCTTCTAATAACCCTAAAAACTGAAAATTTTCTTTGATGAATTGTTGTCCAAGCCCTTGAACACGAGAACTTTCAAACAAAACTTTCAAGCCAATGACAAAATTTTTATAAGCTATAGGATTTGGAGCCCTCGCCCTAAACCTATTTTTTGCATAAGGCCCTTTAGACCCAAGATTTTGAGCATAAGGTAAATGGTATTGGTAGAAGGAATTTTCTGCCCTTATTGAAAGAAATAATTTATTTTAGTTTTTGTTGTGCAATGACGTTTCCTAAGCCCAAGTATTTAAGGACATCTGTTTTGAGCTTATTAGCGAAAAAATGAGTTCAAAATGGACTAGGACCTTTTTCGGACCAATATTCTTGAGGGAGAGGGGTATGCCGTCAAACTCTTGTCTATATTAGTTTGTTTAATGGTCTTTGGAATTAAGACCGGCATTTTAAAATAGATGATAGACTACTCACTGCGACTACTCACGACTCTAACTGTAACTACTTGGAAATGCAACCAATTTCAAGTATCAGTGTCATGTGCGGTTGTGCCTTGGCTTTTTCTAAAACCAAGTCATTTGTTTTCTATTCAATGTTTATTAAAAAAAACTCTCAAAAATTGAGAGGTTAAAATCTTAAAAAGGCCACTGTGACTTTCGATTTCTGATTGAATGAGCCCCTTCCAAAGGTTATTCGACCACCCTTCCCATAATTACCTTAGACTTATTTTTTTCCTATCCATCGAACCTAGAGAGAAATATTTTATTAAATTTGATATTTTTTCAGATTCAAGCCTATTGTTACTTATTTTTTTACATTAATCTTTTGTTCTAGAAAAAAACAAACAAAAAAGCACAACTCCAGATGATTTGGGTATTTGCCACCTCTATGGAATCCTTTATAAAATCCATCACCATACTTATAGGCTATTAGTGAATTGGTTTGGGTACGACGGCAACTCTCTCCTACCGCATTTATGCAGCCCATCTTTACAAAACCTTACCGATATAATGCCAATTTGGATAAAGGTTTTATATGCAAGGACCATGAGGGGCCCTCCAAATTACCCTAAAAATAACAACGTTTCTTGATCATAGGCAAAAGATTTAGAATCATACAGTAATGCAAACAGTGATCTTCAAAAAAAGGGTGCATAAAAAAGTTCAATGAACGAGTATTAAATAACGTAATATGCCAAATTTTCAACAGCATTGACATGTGAAAAGATATACCATGAGAAGAAAAGAGTTAACAAAAAAAAGAAAAAAAAAGATTAAAACAAAATTTATATTGCCTGGTTAAGGCCAAAATTTTCGGTTTTGTCAACAACAGAATTGCAAAGCTACAACTTCAGTTTTGTATCTTCACTATTATAGTGCAGCAATCAATTCAGCGTAAAAAGAGAATTTTTCTTCAAGGGAAGTGATGAATCATTACTAAAAATGTACTTCTTTGTGCTATAAACCAACTTTATTTACTATTTCCAAATACCCATAAAAGTTCTGATTTTTAAACTAACGCCATGCTTCTTTGCCTCATAATACAAAACCCATAAATTTCATAACAACTAGAAGATGACAGAAGTAAATTCATCATAAAAGGTAAATGTTTTTAAATATTTTGACGACGAGTACAAACCCAGAAGGACGGACATAAATAGTTTATTATATTACCAAAACTTTAATGGGCTAGAGAAAATAAGAAGCCTTATTAACATTTAGATTAGCTAGAAAGAAATACAATGCTTTCGTAAAGAAGAAGAAATTTTTATATTAAATTCAAAACAAGGCAATTGCTTTCAAGCCTACAGATTTGCCAATCAAGTGACCAATCAAGAGTGATCCCGGACATTAGCTCCTGGTCAACCATAAGAACCTATTATTTGAAAAACGTGACAAATCATGCGCATTTAGGCATCCCACCCATTTATCCCAAATTATATCCCAAGCCCATTGACAAAATTGTTACTGAGTTCCTCCCCTCAGAGTAATGTTTTCAGAACAGGTGTATATTATGTCTCAGGAGCTGTTTAGAATAATTTCTTTCTAAAATTTGACATTCAACAGCTTGAATCTCTTGATAATTAAAACTTTTTTTCGCAATCCTTTGAAAAACTCGTTCATAAATTGAAAAAGAAATAACTCAATAATTTGAATTTGTAACGAGGGCATCTTGCTTGGCAATACTCTATAAAAATATATAAATTCTACTGGATATCATTGATAAGTTTGAGAAATTGAAAATAACAGTTTTGACCTCTAAAATTCTGAATAATAGGGTCTGGAAAAATGTCAGTTCAGCCATCCTACATAACTGAATCCAAAAAAGCGGGTTTGCTAAGGAAACAGAAAACCCGGCAAGGTTATTAGTCATGAGATTCATAGGGATTCCTCGTCCTGCAAACAGAGTGATTATTTCCTACCAAACTGTCCTGAGTTTACTTTTATGGATTTTGTTCACAAGAAGGATGAGATTGCTATCCATGGTGCCTTAACCGATGCCGAGTTGTTGACTTTTCAAAACGAGTAGGAGGAATACTTAGGATCTCAGAACAGAAACAAGTGATTATTTCTTTACGGCTTTCATCACCATTGAACATGAATTAGACTCTGATGCGCTTTTATCTGCAGGATGTACGTATTACTTCTTTTGTGGATGACACTGCACTAACTGTATTTGCAAAATCAGTCGATGATTCAATAGTAAAAGCTAATAATGCTCTCAAAAGACTAGAGGTGTTTACGAGTTAAATTTTTCGTGGTAAAAATTTAAAATTGTGGCCTATGATAACAAGATATGTTAAGAAAACAATTCTTACTTTAAAATATGTATAATGATCCTAGTTAACATATTATCCAAGGGGAGAACCTTCACTGCTTTATCTATCATTTAAACAAAACGGAATTAACAATGATCGGGATGAACGTCATCTATAGAAAACAATTTAAAGCAACAATTTCAAATGATTTACACATTATGCCAAAAGCATGGAAAAAATTTAACTTTTTCTTGTAAGCTGGAAAAAGAAGGAAAAACGAGAAAAGGTTTGAAGAGAAAGGTTCTTCCCCTAGATTATGTGCTAACTAGGATCATTACACATATTTTAAAGTAAGAATTGTTTTCTTAACATGTATCTTTATCATAGGCCACAATTGTAACCGTTTTCTGTGCGTGAATGTAAAGAAGACATTTTTACTGACATTCTGTAGAGTGGGTGATTCTGTTGATGTAAGTGGTAAAGTCCTATTGTATGAAAAGCCTGTTGTATAAGTTAAATCACTACGGTATTTTAGCTTCCATATTTATTATAATCTTTCGTGGAAGCATCATAGTGACGTTATTTCCGCTAAAATGGCACGTGGAGTTGGCATTCTCAGAAGACTGAAGCATATTCTGCCAGAAAGTACTCTTTGCACGATATATTTTACAATAATCTACCCGTATATATCATACGGATCTTCAGTTTGGAAAAGCAATTTTTATATTATTTACAAGCGTGTGTAAATTCTACAGAGTAAAGCAGCAAAAATAATTTGGAAGTACGTAAAATTTTTTAAAGACACCAGTGCATGCTTTAAGTCTTTAAGGCTACTCAATATTGGACAGATAAGGGATCATAACGGGGTTGTTTGTGTTTAATTAGGTGCATATTCTAGAGTCCCGGAAACTTTTAATGAGTTTTACCGTTTCAGAATTTGGGTTCATGAGTATGATACAAGAAGATTTTTTTTTTGGGGGGGGGGAGGATTTGAGTGGTTTATATGCCTGGAGGGAGGAGCAGGTTGAAGGGGTTGGTATGGATGGAGTTGTATTAGGAGGGTGGTAGTAGAGGATAAGGTATTACCCCTAACTATACAAGACCACACACCTATTTCTAGGCCAATCAGAGAGCTACAATACTAACGAGAGTGACATCAGACCTGTACTTCCAGGAATTTTAGCATGGATTTGCCTAATAGGCTATGATGGAAATCTGAAAGGGAATTCTAATGTATCATGAGAGGAATTAAGAAACTAAAAGGCTTCTCTACTTTAGTCTGAGAGATAAATTATGGAATTATTATTTCGAACCCTTAATAGTGTAAGTAGGACATCTTAGATAAAATATTTTTTGCGAAACAGATTGACACATTTTAGATAAATTATTTGGGTGAAACAGATTGAGACATTTTAGGGGATTATTTGGGCGAAACAGATTGAGGCATTTTAGGGGATTAATTAGGCGAAACAGATTGAAAGCGATTGAGAGAGATTAAGAGAATGTTGGACAAATTTGGTAATTGGATTTAGTGATTCGATGAGTTTAAGCTTATAAATTACGACTAAAAGGCCTTATTTTTCTCCTCGTGTAAATTTTGGGTAACGATTCTATTTTTCAATATTCTCGTTTATTTAATTGAAACAGTTTAATAATAATAAAAATAAGGGTACTATTTTTCCTCCCCTGGGTATAGTTTCGGAGACTTGTTAAGGAAGTTTGTTATAGGTGAATCCTATTTTATTGAGACATCTATAGCAAGGAAATATATATTTCAGAGAATACAGCTCAGAGATCTGAGGCATCATGTTAGGGCATACTACTACTACTACTACTAACAACTCACCGCAGCACCAAGCCACCTGAGGCCAACACAGGTTCGCACGCTCCTCCTCCATCCTTATCTATTCAGAGCCTCCCTTTTTACACCCTCCCACGAAGTTCCCATTTCCTTTGAATCTTTCTTTATGACGTCCTCCCACCCCAGACGGGGACGACCTGCTTTTCGTTTAGCCCTAGATGGTTGGCGGAAAAGAACAATCTTCTTCAATCTGTCATCCTTCATCCGCATAACGTGCCCTAACCACCTCAACCCTTCTTTCATTATAGCCCTAGAGAGCGGTATTGAACCACATTTTTTGTATAGCCTATTGTTTGAAATACGGTTAGTCAGCCGGGTACCCAGAACAATCCTTAAGCAATTTCTCTGGAAAACATCTAGCAAATCTTCATCCGCTTTTCGGAGCGTCCATGCTTCAGAGCCATGTTTTACCACTGTCATCACTGTAGCTTCTAATATTCTAATCTTGGTTTGCAGACTTATCTTCCTATTCTTCCAGACTTTTTTTTAACTGTGAAAAAACACCCTGAGCCTTCGCTATTCTATTTTTAACATCTTCACTGCTCCCACCATCTTTACTAATAATACTACCACGGTAAGTGAAGCTGCCCACCTAATCAATCTTTTCATTACCCAACGTCACCCTTTCATCTTCACTTATTCCTAGCCTTAGTGACCTAGTCTTCCTAACATTAATTTTCAGACCAATTCTAGCACCCTGAACTCGCAAAACCTCTAAAACTTCATTCATTTTGCTCACACTTTCATCTAGGATACTTAAATCATCAACATAATCCAAGTCCAGGAGACTTTTTCCTCCCCATTTGATTCCGTGGTCTCCTATTGCCTTTCCTGCGCTCCTTAAGAAAAGTCCATCAAAATAATCCATATAAAGGGGGATAGAAAACAACCCTGCTTAACTCCTGATTTAATACAAAACCAGCTGCTAACCTCATTTCCTATCTTAACCGCAGCAGTGTTATTCTCGTACATAGCACTAATCAATTTAATATATTTGTCTGGTATACCATACAAGGATAAAACCTTTACTAAAGCTCTTCTATCAACAGAATCGAACGCTTGCTCGTAATCTATAAAACTGAGGACCAAAGGTGTTTGAAAACTCAGGCACTTCTCAATTATCAGCCTAAGAGTGAAAATTTGGTCAACACATCCTCTACCTTTTCTAAAACCGCACTGCTCTTCTCTTAAAACTTTGTCTACGGCATCTCTCAGTCTAAAAAGTATCATATTACTAAGTAAATTGCTACCTACAGAGACCAGACTAATGCCTCGATAATAACCAAACTCACTTTTATCACCTTTCTTATAAAGTGGCTTAATTAAGGTTTTCCTAAAATCGTTAGGTACTTCCCCTTTTTCAAAAATCATATTCATAATCTTCAATAACTTATTTCTAACCTCAGAGCCACCATATTTAAGAAACTCATTTACCACCCTATCAGCACCTGGAGCCTTATCATTCTTTAATCCTTTTAGTACTGTTGCTAATTCCTCCTCACAAAACAAATCTTCCTTCACATCCAAGGTATCACGAACTTTTTCATTTTCCTCTATATTTTTTCCTGCAAATCTATCTCGGTTAAGCAAGTTCTTAAAATGTTCGGCCCATCTCTCTTTAGTTTTTTCCTTATCGCTAATTGCGACCCCATTCCTATCTTTAACTGGGACAAGTCCGGATTGACTACTCCCTCTCAATTTGTTAACGTGCCAGTACAATATATTACTATTATGCCGGCATAATAGTAAAATATTTTATATAGTATAAAAATATAAAATATTACTATGCTATTATAGGGCATAAGGTGGCTATTTTTCTCAACTAGGTACAGTTTCGGAGAGTTGTTAAGGAAGTTTCGCATAGATGATTCTCTTCTTATTGAGATATCTTTAGCGAGGAAATATATATTTTATAAAACACAGCCCTGAGATCTGAGGCAGTATGATGGGTATAAGCTTACCATTTCTCTACACTAGATATAATGGCAGAGAGTTGTTAAGGAAGTTTGGCATTGGTGTTAGATTTTTCTTTGAATATTCTCGTTTATTTGTTTGAAATTATCTAATAATAATAAAGATAAAGGTACAATTTTCGTTCACTAGGTATAATTTCAGAGAGTTACTAAGGAAGTTTCGCATAGGTGAATCCTATATTATTGAGATATCTTTAGCGAGGAAATATATATTCTAGAGAATACAGCTAATAGGTCTGAGGCATCATATTGGGCATAAGCATGCTATTTTTCTCAACTAGATATAGTTTCATTGAGTTGTTAAGGAAGTTTGGCATTAGGTGAATCCTATATTATTGACATATCCTTAGCGAGGAAATATATATTTTAGAGAATACAGCACAGAGATCTGAAGCATATATAGGGCGTAGGGTACTATTTTCCTCCATTAGGTATAGTTTCAGTGAGTTGTTTAGGAAGTTGGCATAGGTGAATCCAAAATCATTGAGATATCTTTAGCGAGGAAATATATATTTTAGAGAATACAGCCCAGATATCTGAGACAGTCCATTAAGAGATACATATTAATTTTTATTTTGGAGGGAGGTCTTGAGAATAATTATTTTAAATTTCTGAAACTGATCATTTAAAATAGATGAAGGCTTGAAATATTAAATGCTTATAAACTAAGGGATAAATCTCAGGGAATGGTAATTCCATTAAGAGATACATATTATTTTTATTTTGGAGGGATGTCTTGAGAATAATTATTTTTAATTTCTGAAGATAATTATTTAAAAGAGATGAAGGCTTAAAATCTTAATTGCCTTTCAACTAAGGGATAAATCTCAGGAAACTGTAACTCCATTAAGAGATACATATTATTTTTCATTTTGGAAGGATGTCTTGAGAATAATTATTGTAAATTTCCTAAAATAACTATTTAGAAGAGATTTAGACTTAAAATACTATTTGCTTATCAACTATGGGATAAATCTTAGGAAATGGTAGCTCTATTAAGAGATATATATTATTCTTTTTATTGTGGAGGGACGACTTGAGAATAATTACTTTAAATTTCTGAAAACAATTATTTAAAAGAGATGAAGGTTTGAAATATTAATTTCCTATCAATTAAGGGATTATTTAAAATAGATGAAGGCGTAAAATATTGATTATTTATCAACTAAGAGATAAATTTTAGGGAATAGTAACTCGACAAAGAGAGAAATCTCAGGGAATGGTAACTCCATTAAGAGATACATATTATTTTTTATTTTGGAGGGATGTCTTGAGAATAATTATTTTAAATTTCTGAAAATAACTATTTAAAAGAGATGAAGGCTTAAAATATTAATTTCCTATCAACTAAGGGATAAATCTCAGGGAATGGTAACTCCATTAAGAGATACATATTATTTTTTATTTTAGAGTGATGTCTTGAGAATAATTATTTTAAATTTCTGATACTGATTATTTAAAATAGATGAAGGCTTAAAATATTAATTGCTTATCAACCAAGAGCTAAATTCCAGGGAATTGTAATTCCATTAAGAGATATACATTATTTTTTTTATTTTGGAGGGATGTCTTGAGCATAATTATTTTAAATTTCTGAAAATAATTATTTAAAATAGATGAATGCTTAAAATATTAATTGCTTACCAACTAAGAGCTAAATTCCAGGGAATAGTAACTCGACAAAGAGATAAATTTCAGGGAATGCTAATTCCATTAAGAGACACATATCATTTTTTATTTTGGAGGGATGTCTTGTAAATAATTATTTTAAATTTTTGAAAATAACTATTTAAAAGAGATGAAGGCTTCAAATATTAATTGCTTATCAACTAAGGAACAAATATCAAGGAATGGTAATTCCATTAAAAGATACATATTATTTTTAATTTTGGAGGGATATCTTAAGAACAATTATTTTAAATTTCTGAAAATATTTTTTTAAAAGAGATGAATGCTTAGAGTATTAATTGCTTATCAACTAAGAGGTAAATTTCAGGGAATATTAACTCCACTAAGAGATACATGTTTTTTTGTATTTTGGAGGGATGTCTTGTGACTAATTTTTATAAATTTCTAAAAATAATAATTTAAAAGAGATGAAGGCATAAAATTTTAGTTGCTTCCCAAATAAGGGATAAATATAAGGGAATGGTAACTCCATTAAGAGATACATTTTTTTTTTTTTGGAGGGATGTATTGAGAATAATTATTTTAAATTCCTGAAACTGATAATTCAAAAGAGGCTAAGGCTTTAAATATTAATTGCTTATCAAGTAAGGGATAAATATGAGGGAATGATAACTCCATTAAGAGAAACATAGCATTATTTTTATTTTAGAGGGATGTATTGAGAATAATTACTTTAAATTTCTGAAAATAATTATTCAAAAGAGATGAAGGCTCAAAATATTAATTATTTATCAACTAAGGGATAAATCTCAGGGAATGGTAACTCCATTAAGAGATACATATTATACTTTATTTTGGAGAGATGCCTTGCGAATAATTATTCTAAATTTCTGAAAATAATTATTTAAAAGTGATGAAGGCTTAAAATATTAATTGCTTTATCGACTAAGAAATAAATCTCAGGGACTGGTAATTTCATTAAGAGATACATGCTATTTTTTATTTTGGAGGGATGTCTTTAGAATAATCATTTTAAATTTCTGAAATAATTATTTAAAGGAGATGAAGGCTTAAAATATTAATGGTTTATGAATTAAGGGAGAAATCTCAGGGAATGGTAACTCCATTAAGAGATCTCCTTGTCAGTGTTACAATCTGTTGATGTTTCTAAAATCAATTTGAATGTACTCGTTGAAATGTAAGACTTGGAATATTTTTGTAGTGTTGTGTCGTGGTTCAACTTGTAAAAGTTAAATTCTCTTGATGTTTCAAAGTCAATTTTGGAATTTTTTCGTTTAAATGTATGACATGGAAAATTTTTGTAGTGTTGTCTCCTGGTTTACCATGTCACTTTTACATTGTGTTGATTTTTCAAATTTCATTTTGGAAGTTTTACGTTGAAATATAAGACTTGGAATATTTTTGTAGTGTTGTGTTGTGGTTTACCTTGTCATTGTTACATTCTGTTGATGTTTTAAAGTTCATTTTGGAATTTGTCATTGAAATGTAAGACTTGGAATATTTTTGTAGTATTGTGTCGCGGTTTACCTTATCGCTGTTATATTCTATTGATGTTTCAAAGTTCATTTTGGAATTTTATTTCGTTGAAATGTAAGACTTGGAATATTTTATAGTGTAATGTCTTGGCTTAAATTGTCACTGTAACCGCAAAACTCACTCAGCGCGCTAATTGAGCTTAAATAAACCTAACTTTTTTGCATGTCTCTCACACTAGCCGTGTGTCTGAGTGACTGTGCTGCCATCTATAGCTATAGGCGTGAAGATGACTACAGTAGTCTCTCAATTCTGTGAAATGTTGAAAGATCCTTTTGATGCTAGGAAATACCTGTGTAGTTGAATTTGTTCTATGTAAAAGTACTTTTTTACTATTAATTTTTGATACTCAGTAAACAGTTTATGGTTTTATGAGTCTGCTAGTAGTATTTATGTCTCTGAAAATCCCTTTCCTTAACAACTTCATTTGTTGGCTACTTAGGATAATATTTACACAATCTTAGTAACAAGGGGATTAAATTCTTTATATACAACTTTTGTATGCTACAAATAATTAGACGAAGTCTGAGATATTGATCGATACCCAAATAGAAATAGATTTTTATTTATTTATTTATATTTATTTATGCGGCTGTATCAAAGTTATTTTATGGTGGCTCAAAGACACTATGCAGCTGTCCCAGTGGTACTCTATGCCAGGTTATCGACACTATATAGTTTAATGTATGTTAAGTCAGTAATTTTCACACATTTAAAGGATAAACACCTGCATCATATTTAGAAAAAAAGTGAATATGAATTGTTCAAAGAAAGTTTGTACACATGATAAAAATCATCGTTACGTTGAATGCTGACAAAGATCAATATTTGAACTATGAAACAAGCACTAATGGAGATCTTATTGGAAATGTATGTGTGCGTTTTCATGACATTGAAAAGCTAAATTTTCTTGAACTACCAAAACCATACAACATGGCTCATGGTGGATATGCTAGAGTGAGAGCACCAGAGATGATAGTACTAAAAGAGAATGCCAACATAAAAATAATAGTTGATGAAGATGGTCGTTTTCTTGCTACTAGTTTTGTAAATGCGTTACCTGTTGATAGATCTTATTGCCATCGTTCTTATATTACAATTCAAATGAAAGCAAAGGGGAAAAGAAATGCCAACTGCTGCATTAATGTAATAAATCATCTCTTGTCTACCTACCAGAACTGTTACCTGTGTAGACACAATGTGAGAATAGACAGTGAAATCACTAGCAAAATGAAAAGGGCATTGGCAGACAATATCACTAATGAATATAAAGATAAATTGATGAAAAATAAGGCGGAAGTGAACATTATTACTACTATTGATAATATACCCAATGAACCTAATAATACCAAAGATGAAACGCATATTGAAATGGTAAGTGACATCCCAGTAAAAATTGTGTATGACTCAAAATGGAATAATGATTATTCTACTGGTTACGAAGTAAGAGAAAAGAGTAGCTACAGTATCAAGAGAGAACATGGTGAATTATTTTATGGAGCAGATTCAAAATGTCCAATAAAAATATTTTATGTATTACTTTGTTATATTACCATTATTTTTAGAGTAAGCTAGCAAGTCAAACGTTTAAAATGTTTATTAAAAAGTCAGAGATGTAAGAAAAGGAATTTTCTGAGACATAGATACTACATCAGGTTCATAACACCATTAACCGTTGACTGAGTATAAAAAATTAATAGAAAAAAGTACCTTTGTATAGAACAAATTCAACTACACAGGTATTTCTTAGCATCAAAAGAATCTTACGACATTTCACGGAATCGAGAGATGATTTAATCACTCTGATACTTAGATTTTGATAATGTTATCCGATGTATCTGATAAAATATATTGACAATGAATTTATTCACTATGTAAGTAAGTAAATAAGTTTATTTATAACCCGCAATATAAAATAAATGCGGAGTAGCAATGAAAAAAAAAATAATAATAGTATCCACTGGGAAATAATAAGAAAAACACAACATAAATAACATGACAATATTTATAAATCTCTAGTCTGGAAAAAAATAAATGCGGGGATCACTGGCACCTATCTTTCTTGAATTATTGGTCTTCAGGTTCTTAGCGATGTTGTCAAGCACTAGAGGGTTGATAAGTCCAAAATGAGAAATAATTTTTTGATTTCTGTACCACCTTGGTAAATATAGCAGGAACTTACAATATTTAAAATAGCCTCTCCTTAGCTGAAGACGGTCTTTTTTGCGCATTAAAGGCTGCAAACCAGAAAGAAAATGAATTGTAGGAGAACAAAACTATGGTAAAGTTTACATAAGCCTCGGCGGCTGTACCTCCCTCTATTAGGCGAGATTTTACCACATGAGGAAGCAAATACACTGCAGAGTCAGAGATGTAAGAAAAGGAATTTTCAGAGACATAGATACTACTATCAGGTTCATAACACCATTAACCTTTGACTGAGTATCAAAAATTAATAGAAAAAAGTACTTTTGTATAGAACAAATTCAACTACACAGGTGTTTCTTAGCATCAAAAGAATCTTACGACATTTCACCGAATCGAGAGATGATTTAATCACTCTGATACTTAGATTTTGACAATGTTATCCGATGTATCTGATAAAATATATTGACAATGAATTTATTCATTATGTAAGTAAATAAATAAGTTTATTTATAACCCGCAATATAAAATAAATGCGGAGTAAACATGAAAAAAAATAATATTATCCACTAGGAAATAATAAGAAAAACACAACATAAATAACATAACAATATTTATAAATCTCTAATCTGGAAAAAAATGTTAGGGAGCCACTGGCACCTATCTTTCTTGGAGTATTGGTCTTCAGGTCCTTAGCGATGTTGTCAAGCACTAGAGGGTTGTTTAATTCCAAAATGAGAAATAATCTTGTGATTTCTGTACCACCTAGGTAAATATAGCAGGAACTTACAATATTTAAAATAGCCTCTCCTGAGCTGAAGACGGTCTTTTTTGCGCACTAGAGGCTGCAAACGAGAAAGAAAATGAATTGTAGGAGAACAAAACTATGGTAAAGTTTACATAAGCCTCGGCGGCTGTACCTCCCTCTATTAGGCGAGATTTTACCACATGAGAAGCAAATACACTGCAGAGTACAGCAACCAGAGACGAGCATGTAGTCGAAAGTGTATGAGAAAAAGTAATCCCAAGCCATTTCAACTTTGAGACACATTTGAGTAGGATTGTACCCACATGTAAAGGAGGAGCTGGTTTAGAAATATTAAAACACATAAACTTACATTTTGAAGCATTTACAGAAAGCCCAATCATACTTAAAGCATTAATCAGAACATTTAGACTGTTTGTGAGGCTTAACCTAGTATGACTAACTAGCAGAGCATCATCAGCATAGGCAACGTGACTAAAAGCAGTATTTTCTAAAAACATGGTAGGAGACAGCATTCGCAAACAGTCCGCAAACACAGTTTAAAAATATATGGAGACAGCACACCACCTTGCCGGACTCCCTTCTTTACTGAGATAGGTTTGGATATATCAGACGTCCATTTTAACCGAACCAACGAATTGGAATACCAATATTGTAGAACTTTTATTACGGAAGAATTAACTCCTGCTTTAACTAAGCAGTGAATCGCTTGCGAATGTACAACGTTGTCAAAAGCACCCGAGATATCAACCGAGCAAAAATAAAGTGGCCTTTTTTGCATTTTTGCCGAGACTAGCAACTGACCAAGCATATGATGGGCTTGAGAACAACCAAAACCGGCTCTGAACCCAACTTGATAATCATAAAAATCACATTTAGTCAAAACTTCAGGCAATACAATATACTCGAACAGCTTACTCATGAAGCAGGATATTGTAATTGGTCGATAACTGGAACACTGATCTGCGTCCTTTCCCTTTTTCAAAACTGATGTTACAATTCCCGAAAAAACTATCTGGAACTAAGGACTCGGCTAAACACATCTGGAATAGGATGTGTTTAACACTCTTAAAAGCCCGATAGATATAACCACTAGATATCGACAATATATGGACTTGCCGAAGAGCTCGAGGAACAGTATCATGCAATAAGGAAGAAAACATGGACTGGATAGAATGATTAAAATGTATATAACAACACGAGTAAAATGAGCAACAAAATCACTGATTTTGATCATCGAAACGGTAACAGGCACACACTTGGTACTAATAATTACATTGGACCAAGACTTCTAATCCGAGGGGGCTTGACGTAATCTAAACCATTTAGGCGGGCTTGACGTAAAGAAGATCTAAACTGACGTTTTGAATTTCACTCAATTTTAAATACTTCTCCAGACTTGGGTTGATCACAAGCAATCCAAAGGCGACACCAAAACCTGGTGCGTTGTTTAGTTTTTTTCACTTTTGGGCACACATTCCATAATGGTTTTCTGGTGCCAAATCTAACACGCTCAATACTAACTGAAACTGAATCAGCTGCCTTCAAACAATGCACAATCTGGTAATAGTAACAATTTAAATCGATCTTAGCTGTCGATGACCTTACTGAGGTTTGTAAAAGGTGAAAAGACACTTTTAGGCGTGATAATAACGAGCAAAGTAATATACAAATAAATTTCAGAATTTACTCATTTCCAATTTGGCTTATCAAACCCTTTATTATGGTAAGAAAAATGGTTATAAGCCAGTAGAGCAGGCAGCTCAATTTCGCAAGTTAAAGGAAAGTGATCATCCTCAATTTTTTCATCTAAAACAATGACAAGAGGAATCACGAGTGATCCACTTGAAACTATAAAATGATCAAGGTTGAGCTAGAACCATCACGGTTATGAATGTAGGTAAACTGTTTATCCTTATTGACTGCCTGATAGCCACTAGGCAAAGCATCAAATAGCAGGTCACTTCTTTCAGATTGGGACAGAAGATTGACATTTATATCACAAGCCACAATCCAATTTAATCCCCGATTGTTCACTCTTAGTAGAAGAGTCCTGAGTCGATTACATGAACTCGGGAAGAAAGATAGGGAAGAAATGTTCTTGCGATGGCATGGCATATAGACATTGATGAGGATAATACTACCGCATTTTATTGCCAGTAAATTATGATCAGAAGAAATAAGCTCAGGTTTCTTAGCGAGGCGAACCAAAGTTGCAAGGCCACCAGCGGGTCGACCGTGTGTTTTTTAGCTTCACGTATATACGTGTGGTGGGTGGGTGACCGTTTAAGTGTATCTATATTGGCTTTAGTTTTAAAATGTTCCTGTAGAAAAACTATATCATAATCAAGAAGCTCATCAATAACAAGATCTTTGTCTTTGGTTCCGTTAATATTAAGTGAAACAAAGCGAAATCTATTGCCACTAGCAATCATTTTTTATCCTTATTCAGAGCTTTTTTTAACACTGGGCATCTGACAATATAGGAAACATGATTTCACCCGCAGTTGGCGCAATTCGAGCTTTCAGTGCAAGGATTATCACGTGTGTTACAATGTCCACCAGCGAACCGTGAACACTTTTAGCTAGGCGATGGGGCTGGGCAATTTCCGACAATGTGGTTTGGCCACTGACAACAGTAATATCTAGGAGGTAATTTTTGGAAAGTTCTAATTTTAAAAAGCTCGTATCCCAAATGCATAACCTCATTTATAGCTTTATTTAAGGCAACATCGTCTAGAAATTAAAGGCAGAAGGATCTGAAATTTCCAATTTTAGTTGCATCTACAAGACCGGGAATCATACTAATAAGCTCTGATTTTTGCAGAAGAACAGGAATGTTACTCACAATACCAAGCACTTTTTGATTAAGGACATGAGAGGATACATTTAGCTGAATTTTTGCAGCGGTGGCGAGAGAGACGCTGGAGGCTTTATCTCGGATATGGACTACCCACCTTTTCATGACAGGATTATTTCTCACACTTACGATACCGTCATGACCATCCAGGGTATTAAGGGTCTCCTTGCGCTCAATAGGATCTTTGAGGTCAGTAGGTGGGTTTTTGCAATAACTGCATAGGACGGTTTTGAAGAGAAAGAACACTCCTGCATTAAGGACGGAGGACATCCAATTGTTCCAGGCAGGAAAATTCTCACACAATCAGACAAAGAGATCAGCTCAGACAAATAGGACTTTACACGGCAACTCAAGGCACAAAAACCGTTGGCAGGAATAAGTGGTACTTTACTAGGGTGGCGGATAACAAAGACTGGTAGACCAACATCATCAGAAACATACTTTGTGATAATATCAGAGACACTATTAATAAACACATTTGTACCCACTCTCTTAAGCTGAATTTCTCCGGGATGGCAAAACTGTAAGATTTGCTTCCTTGCATCAGAAACCTCGGTGAGCGTGAAAAATTCAGACATATGTTTCTTCATAATATCTAGAGAAAAGCCTTTTTCGATATTGTTTTGGACAAAGTACAGAACAGAACAGTAAACGAGTGATGCAGTGGTCCACGCCTTCAGCACCGACTACTGAATACATACAACGTAAAGGAACCTAGAAACAAGGGAAGTATAAGGACTCCCTCAACTGTCCCTCGTAATTTATGGGTAACTTAATACCGGCGGGTAAAATACTTCGCTTGAAAGAGGTTCCTTTCCCTCTTCTGCTTTTTCCCAGAACGCTTCTTAATGATAAGAAATCAAAACTGGCGGTAGAAAATTGATAATATAGATGGCGTGCCAATCAACCAGAGAAAAAAGATGGCGCTGATGAAAATACCCAGGGGAAAAGGCTTATTCTAGTAATTCGATAAGGTCAAACAAACACTACTAGGTAAAAAATCTATCTTTAGAGGGTAAACAACAACAGGAAAAACCTTAAAATAATTCAGAAACTCTTTCAAGTCACCAGCAAAGATGCAAACTCAGTCACATTAGCATTGAAAATACTATAGATGTGATACTTAGACTTTGTGAATGTTATAGATGTGATAATTAGATTTTGTGAATGTTATCCGACGTATCCAACAAAGGATGTTGATAAAAGATTAACTGACTCTGATACTTCGATTTTGTCAATGTTATCCTATGTATCCGACAAAGGATGTTGATAAAGAATTTATTCACTCTGATACTTAGATTTTGTCAGTGGTATCCTAAGGATTCGACAAAGGACGTTGATAAAGGATTTATTCACTCTGATACTTAGATTTTGTCAATGTTATCCTATATATCCGACAAAGGATGTTGATATAGAATTTATTTACTCTGATAGTTAAATTTTGGAAATGTAATCCTACTCATCCGACCAAGGATGTTGATAAAGAATTTATTCACTCTGATACTAAGATTTTGTCAATGTTATCCTATGTATCCGACAAAGGATGTTGATAAAGAATTTATTCACTCTGATACTTAGATTTTGTCAGTGGTATCCTAAGGATTCGACAAAGGACGTTGATAAAGGATTTATTCACTCTGATACTTAGATTTTGTCAATGTTATCCTATATATCCGACAAAGGATGTTGATATAGAATTTATTTACTCTGATAGTTAAATTTTGGAAATGTAATCCTACTCATCCGACCAAGGATGTTGATAAAGAATTTATTCACTCTGATACTAAGATTTTGTCAATGTTATCCTATGTATCCGTCAAAAGATGTTGATAAAGAATTTGATCAACCTGATACTTAAATTTTGTCAATGTTATCTTATGTAGCTTAGAAAAAAGATATTGGTAAATGATGTATTCACTCTGATACTTAGACTTTGCTAATGTTATCTGACGTATTCAAGAAAAGATGTTAGTACAGGATTTGTTCACTCTGTTACTTATATTTTGATGGTGTTATTCGATGTTTCCAATAAAAGATATTGCTAATGAATTTATTTACTCTGATACTCAGATTTTGTGAGTTTTATCCGACGTATCTGACAAAGGATGTTGATAAATGATTTATTCACTCTGATATATAGATTTTGATAATGTTATCTGAGGTATCTGACAAAGGACTTTGGTAAAGGGTTTACTTACTCTGATACTTAGATGTTGATAATGTATTTATTCCCTCTGATACTTTGATTTTGTGAATGTTATCCTACATATCCAACCAAAAATTTTGGTAAGGAATTTATTCACTCTGATACTTAGATTTTGTCAATGTTATCCTATGTATCTGACAAAGGACGTTGATAAATAATTTATTCAGTCTTGTACTTAGATCTTGTCAATGTTATCTTATGTATCCGAGAAAGGTTGTTGATAAAGAACTTAATCACTCTGCTGCATAATTTTTTTCAATTCATCCTATGTAGCCGACAAAGGATTTTGATAAAAAATTGTATCACTCTGATACTTATATTTTAATAATGTTGCCTGTCGTATTCGACAAAAGATTTTGGTAAAGGATTTATTCACTCTTAAACTTATATTTTGTTAATACTATCCGATGTACCGGATAAAAGATGTTGATAATGAGTTTATTCTCTGTCATACTTAGATTTTGTTAATATTTTCCGACTTATCCATCAAAGGATGTTGATAAAAAATTTATTCACTCTGAAACTTATATTTTGTGAATGCAATCCGATGTACCGGATAAAAGATGTTGATAATGAGTTTATTCACTCTCATACTAAGATTTTGTCAATATTATCCAACGTATCCAACAAAGGATGTTGATAAAGGATTTTTTCATTCTGATGCTTAGCTCTTGTCAATTTTATTCTATATATCCGACAAAAAATGTTGATAAAGAGTTTAATCTCTCTGATATTTAAATTTTGTTATTGTTATCCTATGTAGACGTCAAATGATGTTGTTAAAGAATTTAATCACTCTGATACTTAAATTCTGATACTGGTAATGTTATCCGACATCTCCGACAAAGGATGTTGGTAAAGGATCCATTCATTCTGATACTTAGATTTTGATAATTTTATTTGATGTATCAGATAAAAGATGCTGATAATGAATTTATTCACTCTGATACCTAGATTTTAATAATGTTATCCGAGGTATCAGATAAAGGATGTTGATAATAAGTTTATTCACTCTGATACTTAGATTTCCATGACGTTTATCCCTTAGTTGATATGCAATTAATAATTTAAGCTTTCAGCTTTCAATGAAAAATTATATGTATTTCGTAATGGAGTCACCATTCCCTGATATTTTTCCCTTAGTTGATAAGAAATTAATATTTTAAGCCTTCATCTCTTTTAAAGAATTCTTTTTAGAAATTTAAAATAATTATTCTCAAGACATCCCTCTAAAATAAAAAATTATATGTATTCGTAATGAAATTACCATTCCATGAGATTTTTCCCTTAGTTGATAAGAAATTCTTATTTTAAGCCTTCATCTACTTTAAATAATTATTTTCAGAAATTTAAAATAATTATTCTAAACACTTCCCCCCAAAGTAAAAAATAACATGCATCTCTTAATAAAGTTACCATTCCCTAAGATTTATCTCTTAGTTGAAAAGCAATAAATATTTTAAGCCTTCATTTCTTTTAAATAATTATTTTCAGAAATTTAAAATAATTATTCTCAAGAGATCCCTCCGAAATAAAAATATTAATATGTATCTCTTGATGGATTTACCATTTCCTGATATTTATCAGGAGACGTCGGATAACATTACCATTCCCTGAGCCTTATCTCTTAGTTTATAAGCAATTAACATTTTAAGCCTTCATTTCTTTTAAATAATTTTTTTCAGAAATTTAAAATAACTATTCACCAGACATCCCTCCAAAATAGAAAATAATAAGTATTTCTTAATGGAGTTACCATTCCCTGAGATTTATCTCTTAGTAGAGTTACTGTTTCCTGAGATTTATCCCTTAGTTGATAAGCAATTAATATTTTAAGCATTCATCCCTTTTAAATAATTGTTTTCAGAGATTTAAAATAATTATTCTCAATACATCCCTCCATAATAAAAAATAATATGTATCTCTTAATGGAATTACCATTCCCTGAGATTTATCTCTTTGTCGAGTTACTATTCCCTAAGATTTATCTCTTACTTGATAATTAATCAATATTTTACACCTTCATCTATTTTAAATAATCAGTTTCAGAAATTTAAAATAATTATTCTCAAGACATCCCTCCAAAATAAAAAATAACATGTATCTCTTAATGGAGTTACCATTCCCTGAGATTTATCTCTTTGTCGAGTTACTATTCCCTGAGATTTATCTCTTAGTTGATAAGTAATCAATATTTTACACCTTCATCTATTTTAAGTAATCAGTTTCAGAAATTTAAAATAATTATTCTCAAAAACATCCCTCCAAAATAAAAAATAATATGTATCTCTTAATGGATTTACCATTCCCTGAGATTTATCTCTTTGTCGAGTTACTATTCCCTGAGATTTATCTCTTAGTTGATAAGTAATCAATATTTTACACCTTCATCTATTTTAAATAATCAGTTTCAGAAATTCAAAATAATTATTCTCAAGACATCCCTCCAAAATAAAAAATAATATGTATCTCTTAATGGAGTTACCATTCCCTGAGATTTATCTCTTTGTCGAGTTACTATTCCCTAAGATTTATCTCTTAGTTGATAAGTAATCAATATTTTACACCTTCATCTATTTTAAATAATCAGTTTCAGAAATTTAAAATAATTATTCTCAAGACATCCCTCCAAAATAAAAAATAATATGTATCTCTTAATGGATTTACCATTCCCTGAGATTTATCTCTTTGTCGAGTTACTATTCCCTAAGATTTATCTCTTAGTTGATAAGTAATCAACATTTTACACCTTCATCTATTTTAAATAATCAGTTTCAGAAATTTAACATAATTATTCTCAAGACATCCCTCCAAAGTAAAAAATAATATGTATCTCTTAATGGATTTACCATTCCCTGAGATTTATCTCTTTGTCGAGTTACTATTCCCTAAGATTTATCTCTTAGTTGATAAGTAATCAATATTTTACACCTTCATCTATTTTAAATAATCAGTTTCAGAAATTTAAAATAATTATTCTCAAGACATCCCTCCAAAATAAAAAATAATATGTATCTCTTAATGGAGTTACCATTCCCTGAGATCTATCTCTTTGTCGAGTTACTATTCCCTAAGATTTATCTCTTAGTTGATAAGTAATCAATATTTTAAACCTTCATCTATTTTAAATAATCAGTTTCAGAAATTTAAAATAATTATTCTCAAGACATCCCTCCAAAATAAAAAATAATATGTATCTCTTAATGGAGTTACCATTCCCTGAGATTTATCTCTTTGTCGAGTTCCTATTCCCTAAGATTTATATCTTAGTTGATAAGTAATCAATATTTTACACCTTCATCTATTTTAAATAATCAGTTTCAGAAATTTAAAATAATTATTCTCAAGACATCCCTCCAAAATAAAAAATAATATGTATCTCTTAATGGAGTTACCATTCCCTGAGATTTATCTCTTTGTCGAGTTACTATTCCCTAAGATTTATCTCTTAGTTGATAAGTAATCAATATTTTACACCTTCAATTATTTTAAATAATCAGTTTCAGAAATCTAAAATAATTATTCTCAAGACATCCCTCCAGAATAAAAAATAATATGTATCTCTTAATGGAGTTACCATTCCCTGAGAATTATCTCTTTGTCGAGTTACTATTCCCTAAGATTTATCTCTTAGTTGATAAGTAATCAATATTTTACACCTTCATCTATTTTAAATAATCAGTTTCAGAAATTTAGAATAATTATTCTCAAGACATCCCTCCAAAATAAAAAATAATATGTATCTCTTAATGGAGTTACCATTCCCTGAGATTTATCTCTTTGTCGAGTTACTATTCCCTAAGATTTATCTCTTAGTTGATAAGTAATCAATATTTTACACCTTCATCTATTTTAAATAATCAGTTTCAGAAATTTAAAATAATTATTCTCAAGACATCCCTCCAAAATGAAAAATAATATGTATCTCTTAATGGAGTTACAATTCCCTGAGATTTATCTCTTTGTCGAGTTACTATTCCCTAAGATTTATCTCTTAGTTGATAAGTAATCAATATTTTACACCTTCATCTATTTTAAATAATCAGTTTCAGAAATTTAAAATAATTATTCTCAAGACATCCCTCCAAAATAAAAAATAATATGTATCTCTTAATGGATTACCATTCCCTGAGATTTATCTCTTTGTCGAGTTACTATTCCCTAAGATTTATCTCTTAGTTGATAAGTAATCAATATTTTACACCTTCATCTATTTTAAATAATCAGTTTCAGAAATTTAAAATAATTATTCTCAAGACATCCCTCCAAAATAAAAAATAATATGTATCTCTTAATGGATTTACCATTCCCTGAGATTTATCTCTTTGTCGAGTTACTATTCCCTAAGATTTATCTCTTAGTTGATAAGTAATCAATATTTTACACCTTCATCTATTTTAAATAATCAGTTTCAGAAATTTAAAATAATTATTCTCAAGACATCCCTCCAAAATAAAAAATAATATGTATCTCTTAATGGATTTACCATTCCCTGAGATTTATCTCTTTGTCGAGTTACTATTCCCTAAGATTTATCTCTTAGTTGATAAGTAATCAATATTTTACACCTTCATCTATTTTAAATAATCAGTTTCAGAAATTTAAAATAATTATTCTCAAGACATCCCTCCAAAATAAAAAATAATATGTATCTCTTAATGGATTTACCATTCCCTGAGATTTATCTCTTTGTCGAGTTACTATTCCCTAAGATTTATCTCTTAGTTGATAAGTAATCAATATTTTACACCTTCATTATTTTAAATAATCAGTTTCAGAAATTTAACATAATTATTCTCAAGACATCCCTCCAAAATAAAAAATAATATGTATCTCTTAATGGAGTTACCATTCCCTGAGATTTATCTCTTTGTCGAGTTACTATTCCCTAAGATTTATCTCTTAGTTGATAAGTAATCAATATTTTACACCTTCATCTATTTTAAATAATCAGTTTCAGAAATTTAAAATAATTATTCTCAAGACATCCCTCCAAAATAAAAAATAATATGTATCTCTTAATGGAGTTACCATTCCCTGAGATTATCTCTTTGTCGAGTTACTATTCCCTAAGATTTATCTCTTAGTTGATAAGTAATCAATATTTTACACCTTCATCTATTTTAAATAATCAGTTTCAGAAATTTAAATAATTATTCTCAAGACATCCCTCCAAAATAAAAATAATATGTATCTCTTAATGGAGTTACCATTCCCTGAGATTTATCTCTTTGTCGAGTTACTATTCCCTAAGATTTATCTCTTAGTTGATAAGTAATCAATATTTTACACCTTCATCTATTTTAAATAATCAGTTTCAGAAATTTAAAATAATTATTCTCAAGACATCCCTCCAAAATAAAAATAATATGTATCTCTTAATGGAGTTACCATTCCCTGAGATTTATCTCTTTGTCGAGTTACTATTCCCTAAGATTTATCTCTTAGTTGATAAGTAATCAATATTTTACACCTTCATCTATTTTAAATAATCAGTTTCAGAAATTTAAAATAATTATTCTCAAGACATCCCTCCAAAATAAAAAATAATATGTATCTCTTAATGGAGTTACCATTCCCTGAGATTATCTCTTTGTCGAGTTACTATTCCCTAAGATTTATCTCTTAGTTGATAAGTAATCAATATTTTACACCTTCATCTATTTTAAATAATCAGTTTCAGAAATTTAGAATAATTATTCTCAAGACATCCCTCCAAAATAAAAAATAATATGTATCTCTTAATGGAGTTACCATTCCCTGAGATTTATCTCTTTGTCGAGTTACTATTCCCTAAGATTTATCTCTTAGTTGATAAGTAATCAATATTTTACACCTTCATCTATTTTAAATAATCAGTTTCAGAAATTTAAAATAATTATTCTCAAGACATCCCTCCAAAATGAAAAATAATATGTATCTCTTAATGGAGTTACCATTCCCTGAGATTTATCTCTTTGTCGAGTTACTATTCCCTAAGATTTATCTCTTAGTTGATAAGTAATCAATATTTTACACCTTCATCTATTTTAAATAATCAGTTTCAGAAATTTAAAATAATTATTCTCAAGACATCCCTCCAAAATAAAAAATAATATGTATCTCTTAATGGAGTTACCATTCCCTGAGATTTATCTCTTTGTCGAGTTACTATTCCCTAAGATTTATCTCTTAGTTGATAAGTAATCAATATTTTACACCTTCATCTATTTTAAATAATCAGTTTCAGAAATTTAAAATAATTATTCTCAAGACATCCCTCCAAAATAAAAAATAATATGTATCTCTTAATGGATTTACCATTCCCTGAGATTTATCTCTTTGTCGAGTTACTATTCCCTAAGATTTATCTCTTAGTTGATAAGTAATCAATATTTTACACCTTCATCTATTTTAAATAATCAGTTTCAGAAATTTAAAATAATTATTCTCAAGACATCCCTCCAAAATGAAAAATAATATGTATCTCTTAATGGAGTTACCATTCCCTGAGATTTATCTCTTTGTCGAGTTACTATTCCCTAAGATTTATCTCTTAGTTGATAAGTAATCAATATTTTACACCTTCATCTATTTTAAATAATCAGTTTCAGAAATTTAAAATAATTATTCTCAAGACATCCCTCCAAAATAAAAAATAATATGTATCTCTTAATGGAGTTACCATTCCCTGAGATTATCTCTTTGTCGAGTTACTATTCCCTAAGATTTATCTCTTAGTTGATAAGTAATCAATATTTTACACCTTCATCTATTTTAAATAATCAGTTTCAGAAATTTAAAATAATTATTCTCAAGACATCCCTCCAAAATAAAAAAATAATATGTATCTCTTAATGGAGTTACCATTCCCTGAGATTTATCTCTTTGTCGAGTTACTATTCCCTAAGATTTATCTCTTAGTTGATAAGTAATCAATATTTTACACCTTCATCTATTTTAAATAATCAGTTTCAGAAATTTAAAATAATTATTCTCAAGACATCCCTCCAAAATAAAAAATAATATGTATCTCTTAATGGATTTACCATTCCCTGAGATTTATCTCTTTGTCGAGTTACTGTTCCCTAAGATTTATCTCTTAGTTGATAAGTAATCAATATTTTACACCTTCATCTATTTTAAATAATCAGTTTCAGAAATTTAAAATAATTATTCTCAAGACATCCCTCCAAAATAAAAAATAATATGTATCTCTTAATGGATTTACCATTCCCTGAGATTTATCTCTTTGTCGAGTTACTATTCCCTAAGATTTATCTCTTAGTTGATAAGTAATCAATATTTTACACCTTCATCTATTTTAAATAATCAGTTTCAGAAATTTAAAATAATTATTCTCAAGAATCCCTCCAAAATAAAAAATAATATGTATCTCTTAATGGAGTTACCATTCCCTGAGATTTATCTCTTTGTCGAGTTACTATTCCCTAAGATTTATCTCTTAGTTGATAAGTAATCAATATTTTACACCTTCATGTATTTTAAATAATCAGTTTCAGAAATTTAACATAATTATTCTCAAGACATCCCTCCAAAATAAAAAATAATATGTATCTCTTAATGGATTTACCATTCCGTGAGATTTATCTCTTTGTCGAGTTACTATTCCCTAAGATTTATCTCTTAGTTGATAAGTAATCAATATTTTACACCTTCATCTATTTTAAATAATCAGTTTCAGAAATTTAAAATAATTATTCTCAAGACATCCCTCCAAAATAAAAAATAATATGTATCTCTTAATGGAGTTACCATTCCCTGAGATTTATCTCTTTGTCGAGTTACTATTCCCTAAGATTTATCTCTTAGTTGATAAGTAATCAATATTTTACACCTTCATCTATTTTAAATAATCAGTTTCAGAAATTTAAAATAATTATTCTCAAGACATCCCTCCAAATAAAAAATAATATGTATCTCTTAATGGAGTTACCATTCCCTGAGATTTATCTCTTTGTCGAGTTACTATTCCCTAAGATTTATCTCTTAGTTGATAAGTAATCAATATTTTACACCTTCATCTATTTTAAATAATCAGTTTCAGAAATTTAAAATAATTATTCTCAAGACATCCCTCCAAAATAAAAAATAATATGTATCTCTTAATGGAGTTACCATTCCCTGAGATTTATCTCTTTGTCGAGTTACTATTCCCTAAGATTTATCTCTTAGTTGATAAGTAATCAATATTTTACACCTTCATCTATTTTAAATAATCAGTTTCAGAAATTTAAAATAATTATTCTCAAGACATCCCTCCAAAATAAAAAATAATATGTATCTCTTAATGGAGTTACCATTCCCTGAGATTTATCTCTTTGTCGAGTTACTATTCCTAAGATTTATCTCTTAGTTGATAAGTAATCAATATTTTACACCTTCATCTATTTTAAATAATCAGTTTCAGAAATTTAGAATAATTATTCTCAAGACATCCCTCCAAAATAAAAAATAATATGTATCTCTTAATGGAGTTACCATTCCCTGAGATTTATCTCTTTGTCGAGTTACTATTCCCTAAGATTTATCTCTTAGTTGATAAGTAATCAATATTTTACACCTTCATCTATTTTAAATAATCAGTTTCAGAAATTTAAAATAATTATTCTCAAGACATCCCTCCAAAATAAAAAATAATATGTATCTCTTAATGGAGTTTACCATTCCCTGAGATTTATCTCTTTGTCGAGTTACTATTCCCTAAGATTTATCTCTTAGTTGATAAGTAATCAATATTTTACACCTTCATCTATTTTAAATAATCAGTTTCAGAAATTTAAAATAATTATTCTCAAGACATCCCTCCAAAATAAAAAATAATATGTATCTCTTAATGGAGTTACCATTCCCTGAGATTTATCTCTTTGTCGAGTTACTATTCCCTAAGATTTATCTCTTAGTTGATAAGTAATCAATATTTTACACCTTCATCTATTTTAAATAATCAGTTTCAGAAATTTAAAATAATTATTCTCAAGACATCCCTCCAAAATAAAAAATAATATGTATCTCTTAATGGATTTACCATTCCCTGAGATTTATCTCTTTGTCGAGTTACTATTCCCTAAGATTTATCTCTTAGTTGATAAGTAATCAATATTTACACCTTCATCTATTTTAAATAATCAGTTTCAGAAATTTAAAATAATTATTCTCAAGACATCCCTCCAAAATAAAAAATAATATGTATCTCTTAATGGATTTACCATTCCCTGAGATTTATCTCTTTGTCGAGTTACTATTCCCTAAGATTTATCTCTTAGTTGATAAGTAATCAATATTTTACACCTTCATCTATTTTAAATAATCAGTTTCAGAAATTTAAAATAATTATTCTCAAGACATCCCTCCAAAATAAAAAATAATATGTATCTCTTAATGGAGTTACCATTCCCTGAGATTTATCTCTTTGTCGAGTTACTATTCCCTAAGATTTTATCTCTTAGTTTGATAAGTAATCAATATTTTACACCTTCATCTATTTTAAATAATCAGTTTCAGAAATTTAAAATAATTATTCTCAAGACATCCCTCCAAAATAAAAAATAATATGTATCTCTAATGGAGTTACCATTCCCTGAGATTTATCTCTTTGTCGAGTTACTATTCCCTAAGATTTATCTCTTAGTTGATAAGTAATCAATATTTTACACCTTCATCTATTTTAAATAATCAGTTTCAGAAATTTAAAATAATTATTCTCAAGACATCCCTCCAAAATAAAAAATAATATGTATCTCTTAATGGAGTTACCATTCCCTGAGATTTATCTCTTTGTCGAGTTACTATTCCCTAAGATTTATCTCTAGTTGATAAGTAATCAATATTTTACACCTTCATCTATTTTAAATAATCAGTTTCAGAAATTTAAAATAATTATTCTCAAGACATCCCTCCAAAATAAAAAATAATATGTATCTCTTAATGGAGTTACCATTCCCTGAGATTTATCTCTTTGTCGAGTTACTATTCCCTAAGATTTATCTCTTAGTTGATAAGTAATCAATATTTTACACCTTCATCTATTTTAAATAATCAGTTTCAGAAATTTAAAATAATTATTCTCAAGACATCCCTCCAAAATAAAAAATAATATGTATCTCTTAATGGAGTTACCATTCCCTGAGATTTATCTCTTTGTCGAGTTACTATTCCCTAAGATTTATCTCTTAGTTGATAAGTAATCAATATTTTACACCTTCATCTATTTTAAATAATCAGTTTCAGAAATTTAAAATAATTATTCTCAAGACATCCCTCCAAAATAAAAAATAATATGTATCTCTTAATGGAGTTACCATTCCCTGAGATTTATCTCTTTGTCGAGTTACTATTCCCTAAGATTTATCTCTTAGTTGATAAGTAATCAATATTTTACACCTTCATCTATTTTAAATAATCAGTTTCAGAAATTTAAAATAATTATTCTCAAGACATCCCTCCAAAATAAAAATAATATGTATCTCTTAATGGAGTTACCATTCCCTGAGATTTATCTCTTTGTCGAGTTACTATTCCCTAAGATTTATCTCTTAGTTGATAAGTAATCAATATTTTACACCTTCATCTATTTTAAATAATCAGTTTCAGAAATTTTAAAATAATTATTCTCAAGACATCCCTCCAAAATAAAAAATAATATGTATCTCTTAATGGAGTTACCATTCCCTGAGATTTATCTCTTTGTCGAGTTACTATTCCCTAAGATTTATCTCTTAGTTGATAAGTAATCAATATTTTACACCTTCATCTATTTTAAATAATCAGTTTCAGAAATTTAAAATAATTATTCTCAAGACATCCCTCCAAAATGAAAAATAATATGTATCTCTTAATGGAGTTACCATTCCTGAGATTTATCTCTTTGTCGAGTTACTATTCCCTAAGATTTATCTCTTAGTTGATAAGTAATCAATATTTTACACCTTCATCTATTTTAAATAATCAGTTTCAGAAATTTAAAATAATTATTCTCAAGACATCCCTCCAAAATAAAAAATATATGTATCTCTTAATGGAGTTACCATTCCCTGAGATTTATCTCTTTGTCGAGTTACTATTCCCTAAGATTTATCTCTTAGTTGATAAGTAATCAATATTTTACACCTTCATCTATTTTAAATAATCAGTTTCAGAAATTTAAAATAATTATTCTCAAGACATCCCTCCAAAAAAAAATAATATGTATCTCTTAATGGATTTACCATTCCCTGAGATTTATCTCTTTGTCGAGTTACTATTCCCTAAGATTTATCTCTTAGTTGATAAGTAATCAATATTTTACACCTTCATCTATTTTAAATAATCAGTTTCAGAAATTTAAAATAATTATTCTCAAGACATCCCTCCAAAATAAAAAATAATATGTATCTCTTAATGGAGTTACCATTCCCTGAGATTTATCTCTTTGTCGAGTTACTATTCCCTAAGATTTATCTCTTAGTTGATAAGTAATCAATATTTTACACCTTCATCTATTTTAAATAATCAGTTTCAGAAATTTAAAATAATTATTCTCAAGACATCCCTCCAAAATAAAAAATAATATGTATCTCTTAATGGAGTTACCATTCCCTGAGATTTATCTCTTTGTCGAGTTACTATTCCCTAAGATTTATCTCTTAGTTGATAAGTAATCAATATTTTACACCTTCATCTATTTTAAATAATCAGTTTCAGAAATTTAAAATAATTATTCTCAAGACATCCCTCCAAAATAAAAAATAATATGTATCTCTTAATGGAGTTACCATTCCCTGAGATTTATCTCTTTGTCGAGTTACTATTCCCTAAGATTTATCTCTTAGTTGATAAGTAATCAATATTTTACACCTTCATCTATTTTAAATAATCAGTTTCAGAAATTTAAAATAATTATTCTCAAGACATCCCTCCAAAATAAAAAATAATATGTATCTCTTAATGGATTTACCATTCCCTGAGATTTATCTCTTTGTCGAGTTACTATTCCCTAAGATTTATCTCTTAGTTGATAAGTAATCAATATTTTACACCTTCATCTATTTTAAATAATCAGTTTCAGAAATTTAAAATAATTATTCTCAAGACATCCCTCCAAAATAAAAAATAATATGTATCTCTTAATGGAGTTACCATTCCCTGAGATTTATCTCTTTGTCGAGTTACTATTCCCTAAGATTTATCTCTTAGTTGATAAGTAATCAATATTTTACACCTTCATCTATTTTAAATAATCAGTTTCAGAAATTTAAAATAATTATTCTCAAGACATCCCTCCAAAAAAAAAATAATATGTATCTCTTAATGGAGTTACCATTCCCTGAGATTTATCTCTTTGTCGAGTTACTATTCCCTAAGATTTATCTCTTAGTTGATAAGTAATCAATATTTTACACCTTCATCTATTTTAAATAATCAGTTTCAGAAATTTAAATAATTATTCTCAAGACATCCCTCCAAAATAAAAAATAATATGTATCTCTTAATGGATTTACCATTCCCTGAGATTTATCTCTTTGTCGAGTTACTATTCCCTAAGATTTATCTCTTAGTTGATAAGTAATCAATATTTTACACCTTCATCTATTTTAAATAATCAGTTTCAGAAATTTAAAATAATTATTCTCAAGACATCCCTCCAAAATAAAAAATAATATGTATCTCTTAATGGAGTTACCATTCCCTGAGATTTATCTCTTTGTCGAGTTACTATTCCCTAAGATTTATCTCTTAGTTGATAAGTAATCAATATTTTACACCTTCATCTATTTTAAATAATCAGTTTCAGAAATTTAAAATAATTATTCTCAAGACATCCCTCCAAAATAAAAAATAATATGTATCTCTTAATGGAGTTACCATTCCCTGAGATTTATCTCTTTGTCGAGTTACTATTCCCTAAGATTTATCTCTTAGTTGATAAGTAATCAATATTTTACACCTTCATCTATTTTAAATAATCAGTTTCAGAAATTTAAAATAATTATTCTCAAGACATCCCTCCAAAATAAAAAATAATATGTATCTCTTAATGGAGTTACCATTCCCTGAGATTTATCTCTTTGTCGAGTTACTATTCCCTAAGATTTATCTCTTAGTTGATAAGTAATCAATATTTTACACCTTCATCTATTTTAAATAATCAGTTTCAGAAATTTAAAATAATTATTCTCAAGACATCCCTCCAAAATAAAAAAATAATATGTATCTCTTAATGGAGTTACCATTCCCTGAGATTTATCTCTTTGTCGAGTTACTTTTCCCTAAGATTTATCTCTTAGTTGATAAGTAATCAATATTTTACACCTTCATCTATTTTAAATAATCAGTTTCAGAAATTTAAAATAATTATTCTCAAGACATCCCTCCAAAATAAAAAATAATATGTATCTCTTAATGGAGTTACCATTCCCTGAGATTTATCTCTTTGTCGAGTTACTATTCCCTAAGATTTATCTCTTAGTTGATAAGTAATCAATATTTTACACCTTCATCTATTTTAAATAATCAGTTTCAGAAATTTAAAATAATTATTCTCAAGACATCCCTCCAAAATAAAAAATAATATGTATCTCTTAATGGATTTACCATTCCCTGAGATTTATCTCTTTGTCGAGTTACTATTCCCTAAGATTTATCTCTTAGTTGATAAGTAATCAATATTTTACACCTTCATCTATTTTAAATAATCAGTTTCAGAAATTTAAAATAATTATTCTCAAGACATCCCTCCAAAATAAAAAATAATATGTATCTCTTAATGGAGTTACCATTCCCTGAGATTTATCTCTTTGTCGAGTTACTATTCCCTAAGATTTATCTCTTAGTTGATAAGTAATCAATATTTTACACCTTCATCTATTTTAAATAATCAGTTTCAGAAATTTAAAATAATTATTCTCAAGACATCCCTCCAAAATAAAAAATAATATGTATCTCTTAATGGAGTTACCATTCCCTGAGATTTATCTCTTTGTCGAGTTACTATTCCCTAAGATTTATCTCTTAGTTGATAAGTAATCAATATTTTACACCTTCATCTATTTTAAATAATCAGTTTCAGAAATTTAAAATAATTATTCTCAAGACATCCCTCCAAAATAAAAAATAATATGTATCTCTTAATGGAGTTACCATTCCCTGAGATTTATCTCTTTGTCGAGTTACTATTCCCTAAGATTTATCTCTTAGTTGATAAGTAATCAATATTTTACACCTTCATCTATTTTAAATAATCAGTTTCAGAAATTTAAAATAATTATTCTCAAGACATCCCTCCAAAATAAAAAATAATATGTATCTCTTAATGGAGTTACCATTCCCTGAGATTTATCTCTTTGTCGAGTTACTATTCCCTAAGATTTATCTCTTAGTTGATAAGTAATCAATATTTTACACCTTCATCTATTTTAAATAATCAGTTTCAGAAATTTAAAATAATTATTCTCAAGACATCCCTCCAAAATAAAAAATAATATGTATCTCTTAATGGAGTTACCATTCCCTGAGATTTATCTCTTTGTCGAGTTACTATTCCCTAAGATTTATCTCTTAGTTGATAAGTAATCAATATTTTACACCTTCATCTATTTTAAATAATCAGTTTCAGAAATTTAAAATAATTATTCTCAAGACATCCCTCCAAAATAAAAAATAATATGTATCTCTTAATGGAGTTACCATTCCCTGAGATTTATCTCTTTGTCGAGTTACTATTCCCTAAGATTTATCTCTTAGTTGATAAGTAATCAATATTTTACACCTTCATCTATTTTAAATAATCAGTTTCAGAAATTTAAAATAATTATTCTCAAGACATCCCTCCAAAATAAAAAATAATATGTATCTCTTAATGGAGTTACCATTCCCTGAGATTTATCTCTTTGTCGAGTTACTATTCCCTAAGATTTATCTCTTAGTTGATAAGTAATCAATATTTTACACCTTCATCTATTTTAAATAATCAGTTTCAGAAATTTAAAATAATTATTCTCAAGACATCCCTCCAAAATAAAAAATAATATGTATCTCTTAATGGATTTACCATTCCCTGAGATTTATCTCTTTGTCGAGTTACTATTCCCTAAGATTTATCTCTTAGTTGATAAGTAATCAATATTTTACACCTTCATCTATTTTAAATAATCAGTTTCAGAAATTTAAAATAATTATTCTCAAGACATCCCTCCAAAATAAAAAATAATATGTATCTCTTAATGGATTTACCATTCCCTGAGATTTATCTCTTTGTCGAGTTACTATTCCCTAAGATTTATCTCTTAGTTGATAAGTAATCAATATTTTACACCTTCATCTATTTTAAATAATCAGTTTCAGAAATTTAAAATAATTATTCTCAAGACATCCCTCCAAAATAAAAAATAATATGTATCTCTTAATGGAGTTACCATTCCCTGAGATTTATCTCTTTGTCGAGTTACTATTCCCTAAGATTTATCTCTTAGTTGATAAGTAATCAATATTTTACACCTTCATCTATTTTAAATAATCAGTTTCAGAAATTTAAAATAATTATTCTCAAGACATCCCTCCAAAATAAAAAATAATATGTATCTCTTAATGGAGTTACCATTCCCTGAGATTTATCTCTTTGTCGAGTTACTATTCCCTAAGATTTATCTCTTAGTTGATAAGTAATCAATATTTTACACCTTCATCTATTTTAAATAATCAGTTTCAGAAATTTAAAATAATTATTCTCAAGACATCCCTCCAAAATAAAAAATAATATGTATCTCTTAATGGAGTTACCATTCCCTGAGATTTATCTCTTTGTCGAGTTACTATTCCCTAAGATTTATCTCTTAGTTGATAAGTAATCAATATTTTACACCTTCATCTATTTTAAATAATCAGTTTCAGAAATTTAAAATAATTATTCTCAAGACATCCCTCCAAAATGAAAAATAATATGTATCTCTTAATGGAGTTACCATTCCCTGAGATTTATCTCTTTGTCGAGTTACTATTCCCTAAGATTTATCTCTTAGTTGATAAGTAATCAATATTTTACACCTTCATCTATTTTAAATAATCAGTTTCAGAAATTTAAAATAATTATTCTCAAGACATCCCTCCAAAATAAAAAATAATATGTATCTCTTAATGGAGTTACCATTCCCTGAGATTTATCTCTTTGTCGAGTTACTATTCCCTAAGATTTATCTCTTAGTTGATAAGTAATCAATATTTTACACCTTCATCTATTTTAAATAATCAGTTTCAGAAATTTAAAATAATTATTCTCAAGACATCCCTCCAAAATAAAAAATAATATGTATCTCTTAATGGAGTTACCATTCCCTGAGATTTATCTCTTTGTCGAGTTACTATTCCCTAAGATTTATCTCTTAGTTGATAAGTAATCAATATTTTACACCTTCATCTATTTTAAATAATCAGTTTCAGAAATTTAAAATAATTATTCTCAAGACATCCCTCCAAAATAAAAAATAATATGTATCTCTTAATGGATTTACCATTCCCTGAGATTTATCTCTTTGTCGAGTTACTATTCCCTAAGATTTATCTCTTAGTTGATAAGTAATCAATATTTTACACCTTCATCTATTTTAAATAATCAGTTTCAGAAATTTAAAATAATTATTCTCAAGACATCCCTCCAAAATGAAAAATAATATGTATCTCTTAATGGAGTTACCATTCCCTGAGATTTATCTCTTTGTCGAGTTACTATTCCCTAAGATTTATCTCTTAGTTGATAAGTAATCAATATTTTACACCTTCATCTATTTTAAATAATCAGTTTCAGAAATTTAAAATAATTATTCTCAAGACATCCCTCCAAAATAAAAAATAATATGTATCTCTTAATGGATTTACCATTCCCTGAGATTTATCTCTTTGTCGAGTTACTATTCCCTAAGATTTATCTCTTAGTTGATAAGTAATCAATATTTACACCTTCATCTATTTTAAATAATCAGTTTCAGAAATTTAAAATAATTATTCTCAAGACATCCCTCCAAAATAAAAAATAATATGTATCTCTTAATGGAGTTACCATTCCCTGAGATTTATCTCTTTGTCGAGTTACTATTCCCTAAGATTTATCTCTTAGTTGATAAGTAATCAATATTTTACACCTTCATCTATTTTAAATAATCAGTTTCAGAAATTTAAAATAATTATTCTCAAGACATCCCTCCAAAATAAAAAATAATATGTATCTCTTAATGGAGTTACCATTCCCTGAGATTTATCTCTTTGTCGAGTTACTATTCCCTAAGATTTATCTCTTAGTTGATAAGTAATCAATATTTTACACCTTCATCTATTTTAAATAATCAGTTTCAGAAATTTAAAATAATTATTCTCAAGACATCCCTCCAAAATAAAAAATAATATGTATCTCTTAATGGAGTTACCATTCCTGAGATTTATCTCTTTGTCGAGTTACTATTCCCTAAGATTTATCTCTTAGTTGATAAGTAATCAATATTTTACACCTTCATCTATTTTAAATAATCAGTTTCAGAAATTTAAAATAATTATTCTCAAGACATCCCTCCAAAATAAAAAATAATATGTATCTCTTAATGGATTTACCATTCCCTGAGATTTATCTCTTTGTCGAGTTACTATTCCCTAAGATTTATCTCTTAGTTGATAAGTAATCAATATTTTACACCTTCATCTATTTTAAATAATCAGTTTCAGAAATTTAAAATAATTATTCTCAAGACATCCCTCCAAAATAAAAAATAATATGTATCTCTTAATGGAGTTACCATTCCCTGAGATTTATCTCTTTGTCGAGTTACTATTCCCTAAGATTTATCTCTTAGTTGATAAGTAATCAATATTTTACACCTTCATCTATTTTAAATAATCAGTTTCAGAAATTTAAAATAATTATTCTCAAGACATCCCTCCAAAATAAAAAATAATATGTATCTCTTAATGGATTTACCATTCCCTGAGATTTATCTCTTTGTCGAGTTACTATTCCCTAAGATTTATCTCTTAGTTGATAAGTAATCAATATTTTACACCTTCATCTATTTTAAATAATCAGTTTCAGAAATTTAAAATAATTATTCTCAAGACATCCCTCCAAAATAAAAAATAATATGTATCTCTTAATGGATTTACCATTCCCTGAGATTTATCTCTTTGTCGAGTTACTATTCCCTAAGATTTATCTCTTAGTTGATAAGTAATCAATATTTTACACCTTCATCTATTTTAAATAATCAGTTTCAGAAATTTAAAATAATTATTCTCAAGACATCCCTCCAAAATAAAAAATAATATGTATCTCTTAATGGATTTACCATTCCCTGAGATTTATCTCTTTGTCGAGTTACTATTCCCTAAGATTTATCTCTTAGTTGATAAGTAATCAATATTTTACACCTTCATCTATTTTAAATAATCAGTTTCAGAAATTTAAAATAATTATTCTCAAGACATCCCTCCAAAATAAAAAATAATATGTATCTCTTAATGGAGTTACCATTCCCTGAGATTTATCTCTTTGTCGAGTTACTATTCCCTAAGATTTATCTCTTAGTTGATAAGTAATCAATATTTTACACCTTCATCTATTTTAAATAATCAGTTTCAGAAATTTAAAATAATTATTCTCAAGACATCCCTCCAAAATAAAAAATAATATGTATCTCTTAATGGATGTTACCATTCCCTGAGATTTATCTCTTTGTCGAGTTACTATTCCCTAAGATTTATCTCTTAGTTGATAAGTAATCAATATTTTACACCTTCATCTATTTTAAATAATCAGTTTCAGAAATTTAAAATAATTATTCTCAAGACATCCCTCCAAAATAAAAAATAATATGTATCTCTTAATGGAGTTACCATTCCCTGAGATTTATCTCTTTGTCGAGTTACTATTCCCTAAGATTTATCTCTTAGTTGATAAGTAATCAATATTTTACACCTTCATCTATTTTAAATAATCAGTTTCAGAAATTTAAAATAATTATTCTCAAGACATCCCTCCAAAATAAAAAATAATATGTATCTCTTAATGGAGTTACCATTCCCTGAGATTTATCTCTTTGTCGAGTTACTATTCCCTAAGATTTATCTCTTAGTTGATAAGTAATCAATATTTTACACCTTCATCTATTTTAAATAATCAGTTTCAGAAATTTAAAATAATTATTCTCAAGACATCCCTCCAAAATAAAAAATAATATGTATCTCTTAATGGAGTTACCATTCCCTGAGATTTATCTCTTTGTCGAGTTACTATTCCCTAAGATTTATCTCTTAGTTGATAAGTAATCAATATTTTACACCTTCATCTATTTTAAATAATCAGTTTCAGAAATTTAAAATAATTATTCTCAAGACATCCCTCCAAAATAAAAAATAATATGTATCTCTTAATGGAGTTACCATTCCCTGAGATTTATCTCTTTGTCGAGTTACTATTCCCTAAGATTTATCTCTTAGTTGATAAGTAATCAATATTTTACACCTTCATCTATTTTAAATAATCAGTTTCAGAAATTTAAAATAATTATTCTCAAGACATCCCTCCAAAATAAAAAATAATATGTATCTCTTAATGGATTTACCATTCCCTGAGATTTATCTCTTTGTCGAGTTACTATTCCCTAAGATTTATCTCTTAGTTGATAAGTAATCAATATTTTACACCTTCATCTATTTTAAATAATCAGTTTCAGAAATTTAAAATAATTATTCTCAAGACATCCCTCCAAAATGAAAAATAATATGTATCTCTTAATGGAGTTTACCATTCCCTGAGATTTATCTCTTTGTCGAGTTACTATTCCCTAAGATTTATCTCTTAGTTGATAAGTAATCAATATTTTACACCTTCATCTATTTTAAATAATCAGTTTCAGAAATTTAAAATAATTATTCTCAAGACATCCCTCCAAAATAAAAAATAATATGTATCTCTTAATGGAGTTTACCATTCCCTGAGATTTATCTCTTTGTCGAGTTACTATTCCCTAAGATTTATCTCTTAGTTGATAAGTAATCAATATTTTACACCTTCATCTATTTTAAATAATCAGTTTCAGAAATTTAAAATAATTATTCTCAAGACATCCCTCCAAAATAAAAAATAATATGTATCTCTTAATGGATTTACCATTCCCTGAGATTTATCTCTTTGTCGAGTTACTATTCCCTAAGATTTATCTCTTAGTTGATAAGTAATCAATATTTTACACCTTCATCTATTTTAAATAATCAGTTTCAGAAATTTAAAATAATTATTCTCAAGACATCCCTCCAAAATAAAAAAATAATATGTATCTCTTAATGGAGTTACCATTCCCTGAGATCTATCTCTTTGTCGAGTTACTATTCCCTAAGATTTATCTCTTAGTTGATAAGTAATCAATATTTTACACCTTCATCTATTTTAAATAATCAGTTTCAGAAATTTAAAATAATTATTCTCAAGACATCCCTCCAAAATAAAAAATAATATGTATCTCTTAATGGAGTTTACCATTCCCTGAGATTTATCTCTTTGTCGAGTTACTATTCCCTAAGATTTATCTCTTAGTTGATAAGTAATCAATATTTTACACCTTCATCTATTTAAATAATCAGTTTCAGAAATTTAAAATAATTATTCTCAAGACATCCCTCCAAAATAAAAAATAATATGTATCTCTTAATGGAGTTACCATTCCCTGAGATTTATCTCTTTGTCGAGTTACTATTCCCTAAGATTTATCTCTTAGTTGATAAGTAATCAATATTTTACACCTTCATCTATTTTAAATAATCAGTTTCAGAAATTTAAAATAATTATTCTCAAGACATCCCTCCAAAATAAAAAATAATATGTATCTCTTAATGGAGTTACCATTCCCTGAGATTTATCTCTTTGTCGAGTTACTATTCCCTAAGATTTATCTCTTAGTTGATAAGTAATCAATATTTTACACCTTCATCTATTTTAAATAATCAGTTTCAGAAATTTAAAATAATTATTCTCAAGACATCCCTCCAAAATAAAAAATAATATGTATCTCTTAATGGATTTACCATTCCCTGAGATTTATCTCTTTGTCGAGTTACTATTCCCTAAGATTTATCTCTTAGTTGATAAGTAATCAATATTTTACACCTTCATCTATTTTAAATAATCAGTTTCAGAAATTTAAAATAATTATTCTCAAGACATCCCTCCAAAATAAAAAATAATATGTATCTCTTAATGGAGTTACCATTCCCTGAGATTTATCTCTTTGTCGAGTTACTATTCCCTAAGATTTATCTCTTAGTTGATAAGTAATCAATATTTTACACCTTCATCTATTTTAAATAATCAGTTTCAGAAATTTAAAATAATTATTCTCAAGACATCCCTCCAAAATAAAAAATAATATGTATCTCTTAATGGAGTTACCATTCCCTGAGATTTATCTCTTTGTCGAGTTACTATTCCCTAAGATTTATCTCTTAGTTGATAAGTAATCAATATTTTACACCTTCATCTATTTTAAATAATCAGTTTCAGAAATTTAAAATAATTATTCTCAAGACATCCCTCCAAAATAAAAAATAATATGTATCTCTTAATGGAGTTACCATTCCCTGAGATTTATCTCTTTGTCGAGTTACTATTCCCTAAGATTTATCTCTTAGTTGATAAGTAATCAATATTTTACACCTTCATCTATTTTAAATAATCAGTTTCAGAAATTTAAAATAATTATTCTCAAGACATCCCTCCAAAATGAAAAAATAATATGTATCTCTTAATGGAGTTACCATTCCCTGAGATTTATCTCTTTGTCGAGTTACTATTCCCTAAGATTTATCTCTTAGTTGATAAGTAATCAATATTTTACACCTTCATCTATTTTAAATAATCAGTTTCAGAAATTTAAAATAATTATTCTCAAGACATCCCTCCAAAATAAAAAAATAATATGTATCTCTTAATGGATTTACCATTCCCTGAGATTTATCTCTTTGTCGAGTTACTATTCCCTAAGATTTATCTCTTAGTTGATAAGTAATCAATATTTTACACCTTCATCTATTTTAAATAATCAGTTTCAGAAATTTAAAATAATTATTCTCAAGACATCCCTCCAAAATGAAAAATAATATGTATCTCTTAATGGAGTTACCATTCCCTGAGATTTATCTCTTTGTCGAGTTACTATTCCCTAAGATTTATCTCTTAGTTGATAAGTAATCAATATTTTACACCTTCATCTATTTTAAATAATCAGTTTCAGAAATTTAAAATAATTATTCTCAAGACATCCCTCCAAAATAAAAAATAATATGTATCTCTTAATGGATTTACCATTCCCTGAGATTTATCTCTTTGTCGAGTTACTATTCCCTAAGATTTATCTCTTAGTTGATAAGTAATCAATATTTTACACCTTCATCTATTTTAAATAATCAGTTTCAGAAATTTAAAATAATTATTCTCAAGACATCCCTCCAAAATAAAAAATAATATGTATCTCTTAATGGATTTACCATTCCCTGAGATTTATCTCTTTGTCGAGTTACTATTCCCTAAGATTTATCTCTTAGTTGATAAGTAATCAATATTTTACACCTTCATCTATTTTAAATAATCAGTTTCAGAAATTTAAAATAATTATTCTCAAGACATCCCTCCAAAATAAAAAATAATATGTATCTCTTAATGGAGTTACCATTCCCTGAGATTTATCTCTTTGTCGAGTTACTATTCCCTAAGATTTATCTCTTAGTTGATAAGTAATCAATATTTTACACCTTCATCTATTTTAAGTTTCAGAAATTATAAATAATTATTCTCAAGACATCCCTCCAAAATAAAAAATAATATGTATCTCTTAATGGAGTTACCATTCCCTGAGATTTATCTCTTTGTCGAGTTACTATTCCCTAAGATTTATCTCTTAGTTGATAAGTAATCAATATTTTACACCTTCATCTATTTTAAATAATCAGTTTCAGAAATTTAAAATAATTATTCTCAAGACATCCCTCCAAAATAAAAAATAATATGTATCTCTTAATGGAGTTACCATTCCCTGAGATTTATCTCTTTGTCGAGTTACTATTCCCTAAGATTTATCTCTTAGTTGATAAGTAATCAATATTTTACACCTTCATCTATTTTAAATAATCAGTTTCAGAAATTTAAAATAATTATTCTCAAGACATCCCTCCAAAATAAAAAATAATATGTATCTCTTAATGGAGTTACCATTCCCTGAGATTTATCTCTTTGTCGAGTTACTATTCCCTAAGATTTATCTCTTAGTTGATAAGTAATCAATATTTTACACCTTCATCTATTTTAAATAATCAGTTTCAGAAATTTAAAATAATTATTCTCAAGACATCCCTCCAAAATAAAAAATAATATGTATCTCTTAATGGAGTTACCATTCCCTGAGATTTATCTCTTTGTCGAGTTACTATTCCCTAAGATTTATCTCTTAGTTGATAAGTAATCAATATTTTACACCTTCATCTATTTTAAATAATCAGTTTCAGAAATTTAAAATAATTATTCTCAAGACATCCCTCCAAAATAAAAAATAATATGTATCTCTTAATGGAGTTACCATTCCCTGAGATTTATCTCTTTGTCGAGTTACTATTCCCTAAGATTTATCTCTTAGTTGATAAGTAATCAATATTTTACACCTTCATCTATTTTAAATAATCAGTTTCAGAAATTTAAAATAATTATTCTCAAGACATCCCTCCAAAATAAAAAATAATATGTATCTCTTAATGGATTTACCATTCCCTGAGATTTATCTCTTTGTCGAGTTACTATTCCCTAAGATTTATCTCTTAGTTGATAAGTAATCAATATTTTACACCTTCATCTATTTTAAATAATCAGTTTCAGAAATTTAAAATAATTATTCTCAAGACATCCCTCCAAAATAAAAAATAATATGTATCTCTTAATGGATTTACCATTCCCTGAGATTTATCTCTTTGTCGAGTTACTATTCCCTAAGATTTATCTCTTAGTTGATAAGTAATCAATATTTTACACCTTCATCTATTTTAAATAATCAGTTTCAGAAATTTAAAATAATTATTCTCAAGACATCCCTCCAAAATAAAAAATAATATGTATCTCTTAATGGAGTTACCATTCCCTGAGATTTATCTCTTTGTCGAGTTACTATTCCCTAAGATTTATCTCTTAGTTGATAAGTAATCAATATTTTACACCTTCATCTATTTTAAATAATCAGTTTCAGAAATTTAAAATAATTATTCTCAAGACATCCCTCCAAAATAAAAAATAATATGTATCTCTTAATGGAGTTACCATTCCCTGAGATTTATCTCTTTGTCGAGTTACTATTCCCTAAGATTTATCTCTTAGTTGATAAGTAATCAATATTTTACACCTTCATCTATTTTAAATAATCAGTTTCAGAAATTTAAAATAATTATTCTCAAGACATCCCTCCAAAATAAAAAATAATATGTATCTCTTAATGGAGTTACCATTCCCTGAGATTTATCTCTTTGTCGAGTTACTATTCCCTAAGATTTATCTCTTAGTTGATAAGTAATCAATATTTTACACCTTCATCTATTTTAAATAATCAGTTTCAGAAATTTAAAATAATTATTCTCAAGACATCCCTCCAAAATAAAAAATAATATGTATCTCTTAATGGAGTTACCATTCCCTGAGATTTATCTCTTTGTCGAGTTACTATTCCCTAAGATTTATCTCTTAGTTGATAAGTAATCAATATTTTACACCTTCATCTATTTTAAATAATCAGTTTCAGAAATTTAAAATAATTATTCTCAAGACATCCCTCCAAAATAAAAAATAATATGTATCTCTTAATGGAGTTACCATTCCCTGAGATTTATCTCTTTGTCGAGTTACTATTCCCTAAGATTTATCTCTTAGTTGATAAGTAATCAATATTTTACACCTTCATCTATTTTAAATAATCAGTTTCAGAAATTTAAAATAATTATTCTCAAGACATCCCTCCAAAATAAAAAATAATATGTATCTCTTAATGGAGTTACCATTCCCTGAGATTTATCTCTTTGTCGAGTTACTATTCCCTAAGATTTATCTCTTAGTTGATAAGTAATCAATATTTTACACCTTCATCTATTTTAAATAATCAGTTTCAGAAATTTAAAATAATTATTCTCAAGACATCCCTCCAAAATAAAAAATAATATGTATCTCTTAATGGAGTTACCATTCCCTGAGATTTATCTCTTTGTCGAGTTACTATTCCCTAAGATTTATCTCTTAGTTGATAAGTAATCAATATTTTACACCTTCATCTATTTTAAATAATCAGTTTCAGAAATTTAAAATAATTATTCTCAAGACATCCCTCCAAAATAAAAAATAATATGTATCTCTTAATGGAGTTACCATTCCCTGAGATTTATCTCTTTGTCGAGTTACTATTCCCTAAGATTTATCTCTTAGTTGATAAGTAATCAATATTTTACACCTTCATCTATTTTAAATAATCAGTTTCAGAAATTTAAAATAATTATTCTCAAGACATCCCTCCAAAATAAAAAAATATTGTATCTCTTAATGGAGTTACCATTCCCTGAGATTTATCTCTTTGTCGAGTTACTATTCCCTAAGATTTATCTCTTAGTTGATAAGTAATCAATATTTTACACCTTCATCTATTTTAAATAATCAGTTTCAGAAATTTAAAATAATTATTCTCAAGACATCCCTCCAAAATAAAAAATAATATGTATCTCTTAATGGAGTTTACCATTCCCTGAGATTTATCTCTTTGTCGAGTTACTATTCCCTAAGATTTATCTCTTAGTTGATAAGTAATCAATATTTTACACCTTCATCTATTTTAAATAATCAGTTTCAGAAATTTAAAATAATTATTCTCAAGACATCCCTCCAAAATAAAAAATAATATGTATCTCTTAATGGAGTTACCATTCCCTGAGATTTATCTCTTTGTCGAGTTACTATTCCCTAAGATTTATCTCTTAGTTGATAAGTAATCAATATTTTACACCTTCATCTATTTTAAATAATCAGTTTCAGAAATTTAAAATAATTATTCTCAAGACATCCCTCCAAAATAAAAAATAATATGTATCTCTTAATGGAGTTACCATTCCCTGAGATTTATCTCTTTGTCGAGTTACTATTCCCTAAGATTTATCTCTTAGTTGATAAGTAATCAATATTTTACACCTTCATCTATTTTAAATAATCAGTTTCAGAAATTTAAAATAATTATTCTCAAGACATCCCTCCAAAATAAAAAATAATATGTATCTCTTAATGGAGTTACCATTCCCTGAGATTTATCTCTTTGTCGAGTTACTATTCCCTAAGATTTATCTCTTAGTTGATAAGTAATCAATATTTTACACCTTCATCTATTTTAAATAATCAGTTTCAGAAATTTAAAATAATTATTCTCAAGACATCCCTCCAAAATAAAAAATAATATGTATCTCTTAATGGAGTTACCATTCCCTGAGATTTATCTCTTTGTCGAGTTACTATTCCCTAAGATTTATCTCTTAGTTGATAAGTAATCAATATTTTACACCTTCATCTATTTTAAATAATCAGTTTCAGAAATTTAAAATAATTATTCTCAAGACATCCCTCCAAAATAAAAAATAATATGTATCTCTTAATGGAGTTACCATTCCCTGAGATTTATCTCTTTGTCGAGTTACTATTCCCTAAGATTTATCTCTTAGTTGATAAGTAATCAATATTTTACACCTTCATCTATTTTAAATAATCAGTTTCAGAAATTTAAAATAATTATTCTCAAGACATCCCTCCAAAATAAAAAATAATATGTATCTCTTAATGGAGTTACCATTCCCTGAGATTTATCTCTTTGTCGAGTTACTATTCCCTAAGATTTATCTCTTAGTTGATAAGTAATCAATATTTTACACCTTCATCTATTTTAAATAATCAGTTTCAGAAATTTAAAATAATTATTCTCAAGACATCCCTCCAAAATAAAAAATAATATGTATCTCTTAATGGAGTTACCATTCCCTGAGATTTATCTCTTTGTCGAGTTACTATTCCCTAAGATTTATCTCTTAGTTGATAAGTAATCAATATTTTACACCTTCATCTATTTTAAATAATCAGTTTCAGAAATTTAAAATAATTATTCTCAAGACATCCCTCCAAAATAAAAAATAATATGTATCTCTTAATGGAGTTACCATTCCCTGAGATTTATCTCTTTGTCGAGTTACTATTCCCTAAGATTTATCTCTTAGTTGATAAGTAATCAATATTTTACACCTTCATCTATTTTAAATAATCAGTTTCAGAAATTTAAAATAATTATTCTCAAGACATCCCTCCAAAATAAAAAATAATATGTATCTCTTAATGGAGTTACCATTCCCTGAGATTTATCTCTTTGTCGAGTTACTATTCCCTAAGATTTATCTCTTAGTTGATAAGTAATCAATATTTTACACCTTCATCTATTTTAAATAATCAGTTTCAGAAATTTAAAATAATTATTCTCAAGACATCCCTCCAAAATAAAAAATAATATGTATCTCTTAATGGAGTTACCATTCCCTGAGATTTATCTCTTTGTCGAGTTACTATTCCCTAAGATTTATCTCTTAGTTGATAAGTAATCAATATTTTACACCTTCATCTATTTTAAATAATCAGTTTCAGAAATTTAAAATAATTATTCTCAAGACATCCCTCCAAAATAAAAAATAATATGTATCTCTTAATGGAGTTACCATTCCCTGAGATTTATCTCTTTGTCGAGTTACTATTCCCTAAGATTTATCTCTTAGTTGATAAGTAATCAATATTTTACACCTTCATCTATTTTAAATAATCAGTTTCAGAAATTTAAAATAATTATTCTCAAGACATCCCTCCAAAATAAAAAATAATATGTATCTCTTAATGGAGTTACCATTCCCTGAGATTTATCTCTTTGTCGAGTTACTATTCCCTAAGATTTATCTCTTAGTTGATAAGTAATCAATATTTTACACCTTCATCTATTTTAAATAATCAGTTTCAGAAATTTAAAATAATTATTCTCAAGACATCCCTCCAAAATAAAAAATAATATGTATCTCTTAATGGAGTTACCATTCCCTGAGATTTATCTCTTTGTCGAGTTACTATTCCCTAAGATTTATCTCTTAGTTGATAAGTAATCAATATTTTACACCTTCATCTATTTTAAATAATCAGTTTCAGAAATTTAAAATAATTATTCTCAAGACATCCCTCCAAAATAAAAAATAATATGTATCTCTTAATGGAGTTACCATTCCCTGAGATTTATCTCTTTGTCGAGTTACTATTCCCTAAGATTTATCTCTTAGTTGATAAGTAATCAATATTTTACACCTTCATCTATTTTAAATAATCAGTTTCAGAAATTTAAAATAATTATTCTCAAGACATCCCTCCAAAATAAAAAATAATATGTATCTCTTAATGGAGTTACCATTCCCTGAGATTTATCTCTTTGTCGAGTTACTATTCCCTAAGATTTATCTCTTAGTTGATAAGTAATCAATATTTTACACCTTCATCTATTTTAAATAATCAGTTTCAGAAATTTAAAATAATTATTCTCAAGACATCCCTCCAAAATAAAAAATAATATGTATCTCTTAATGGAGTTACCATTCCCTGAGATTTATCTCTTTGTCGAGTTACTATTCCCTAAGATTTATCTCTTAGTTGATAAGTAATCAATATTTTACACCTTCATCTATTTTAAATAATCAGTTTCAGAAATTTAAAATAATTATTCTCAAGACATCCCTCCAAAATAAAAAATAATATGTATCTCTTAATGGAGTTACCATTCCCTGAGATTTATCTCTTTGTCGAGTTACTATTCCCTAAGATTTATCTCTTAGTTGATAAGTAATCAATATTTTACACCTTCATCTATTTTAAATAATCAGTTTCAGAAATTTAAAATAATTATTCTCAAGACATCCCTCCAAAATAAAAAATAATATGTATCTCTTAATGGAGTTACCATTCCCTGAGATTTATCTCTTTGTCGAGTTACTATTCCCTAAGATTTATCTCTTAGTTGATAAGTAATCAATATTTTACACCTTCATCTATTTTAAATAATCAGTTTCAGAAATTTAAAATAATTATTCTCAAGACATCCCTCCAAAATAAAAAATAATATGTATCTCTTAATGGAGTTACCATTCCCTGAGATTTATCTCTTTGTCGAGTTACTATTCCCTAAGATTTATCTCTTAGTTGATAAGTAATCAATATTTTACACCTTCATCTATTTTAAATAATCAGTTTCAGAAATTTAAAATAATTATTCTCAAGACATCCCTCCAAAATAAAAAATAATATGTATCTCTTAATGGAGTTACCATTCCCTGAGATTTATCTCTTTGTCGAGTTACTATTCCCTAAGATTTATCTCTTAGTTGATAAGTAATCAATATTTTACACCTTCATCTATTTTAAATAATCAGTTTCAGAAATTTAAAATAATTATTCTCAAGACATCCCTCCAAAATAAAAAATAATATGTATCTCTTAATGGAGTTACCATTCCCTGAGATTTATCTCTTTGTCGAGTTACTATTCCCTAAGATTTATCTCTTAGTTGATAAGTAATCAATATTTTACACCTTCATCTATTTTAAATAATCAGTTTCAGAAATTTAAAATAATTATTCTCAAGACATCCCTCCAAAATAAAAAATAATATGTATCTCTTAATGGAGTTACCATTCCCTGAGATTTATCTCTTTGTCGAGTTACTATTCCCTAAGATTTATCTCTTAGTTGATAAGTAATCAATATTTTACACCTTCATCTATTTTAAATAATCAGTTTCAGAAATTTAAAATAATTATTCTCAAGACATCCCTCCAAAATAAAAAATAATATGTATCTCTTAATGGAGTTACCATTCCCTGAGATTTATCTCTTTGTCGAGTTACTATTCCCTAAGATTTATCTCTTAGTTGATAAGTAATCAATATTTTACACCTTCATCTATTTTAAATAATCAGTTTCAGAAATTTAAAATAATTATTCTCAAGACATCCCTCCAAAATAAAAAATAATATGTATCTCTTAATGGAGTTACCATTCCCTGAGATTTATCTCTTTGTCGAGTTACTATTCCCTAAGATTTATCTCTTAGTTGATAAGTAATCAATATTTTACACCTTCATCTATTTTAAATAATCAGTTTCAGAAATTTAAAATAATTATTCTCAAGACATCCCTCCAAAATAAAAAATAATATGTATCTCTTAATGGAGTTACCATTCCCTGAGATTTATCTCTTTGTCGAGTTACTATTCCCTAAGATTTATCTCTTAGTTGATAAGTAATCAATATTTTACACCTTCATCTATTTTAAATAATCAGTTTCAGAAATTTAAAATAATTATTCTCAAGACATCCCTCCAAAATAAAAAATAATATGTATCTCTTAATGGAGTTACCATTCCCTGAGATTTATCTCTTTGTCGAGTTACTATTCCCTAAGATTTATCTCTTAGTTGATAAGTAATCAATATTTTACACCTTCATCTATTTTAAATAATCAGTTTCAGAAATTTAAAATAATTATTCTCAAGACATCCCTCCAAAATAAAAAATAATATGTATCTCTTAATGGAGTTACCATTCCCTGAGATTTATCTCTTTGTCGAGTTACTATTCCCTAAGATTTATCTCTTAGTTGATAAGTAATCAATATTTTACACCTTCATCTATTTTAAATAATCAGTTTCAGAAATTTAAAATAATTATTCTCAAGACATCCCTCCAAAATAAAAAATAATATGTATCTCTTAATGGAGTTACCATTCCCTGAGATTTATCTCTTTGTCGAGTTACTATTCCCTAAGATTTATCTCTTAGTTGATAAGTAATCAATATTTTACACCTTCATCTATTTTAAATAATCAGTTTCAGAAATTTAAAATAATTATTCTCAAGACATCCCTCCAAAATAAAAAATAATATGTATCTCTTAATGGAGTTACCATTCCCTGAGATTTATCTCTTTGTCGAGTTACTATTCCCTAAGATTTATCTCTTAGTTGATAAGTAATCAATATTTTACACCTTCATCTATTTTAAATAATCAGTTTCAGAAATTTAAAATAATTATTCTCAAGACATCCCTCCAAAATAAAAAATAATATGTATCTCTTAATGGAGTTACCATTCCCTGAGATTTATCTCTTTGTCGAGTTACTATTCCCTAAGATTTATCTCTTAGTTGATAAGTAATCAATATTTTACACCTTCATCTATTTTAAATAATCAGTTTCAGAAATTTAAAATAATTATTCTCAAGACATCCCTCCAAAATAAAAAATAATATGTATCTCTTAATGGAGTTACCATTCCCTGAGATTTATCTCTTTGTCGAGTTACTATTCCCTAAGATTTATCTCTTAGTTGATAAGTAATCAATATTTTACACCTTCATCTATTTTAAATAATCAGTTTCAGAAATTTAAAATAATTATTCTCAAGACATCCCTCCAAAATAAAAAATAATATGTATCTCTTAATGGAGTTACCATTCCCTGAGATTTATCTCTTTGTCGAGTTACTATTCCCTAAGATTTATCTCTTAGTTGATAAGTAATCAATATTTTACACCTTCATCTATTTTAAATAATCAGTTTCAGAAATTTAAAATAATTATTCTCAAGACATCCCTCCAAAATAAAAAATAATATGTATCTCTTAATGGAGTTACCATTCCCTGAGATTTATCTCTTTGTCGAGTTACTATTCCCTAAGATTTATCTCTTAGTTGATAAGTAATCAATATTTTACACCTTCATCTATTTTAAATAATCAGTTTCAGAAATTTAAAATAATTATTCTCAAGACATCCCTCCAAAATAAAAAATAATATGTATCTCTTAATGGAGTTACCATTCCCTGAGATTTATCTCTTTGTCGAGTTACTATTCCCTAAGATTTATCTCTTAGTTGATAAGTAATCAATATTTTACACCTTCATCTATTTTAAATAATCAGTTTCAGAAATTTAAAATAATTATTCTCAAGACATCCCTCCAAAATAAAAAATAATATGTATCTCTTAATGGAGTTACCATTCCCTGAGATTTATCTCTTTGTCGAGTTACTATTCCCTAAGATTTATCTCTTAGTTGATAAGTAATCAATATTTTACACCTTCATCTATTTTAAATAATCAGTTTCAGAAATTTAAAATAATTATTCTCAAGACATCCCTCCAAAATAAAAAATAATATGTATCTCTTAATGGAGTTACCATTCCCTGAGATTTATCTCTTTGTCGAGTTACTATTCCCTAAGATTTATCTCTTAGTTGATAAGTAATCAATATTTTACACCTTCATCTATTTTAAATAATCAGTTTCAGAAATTTAAAATAATTATTCTCAAGACATCCCTCCAAAATAAAAAATAATATGTATCTCTTAATGGAGTTACCATTCCCTGAGATTTATCTCTTTGTCGAGTTACTATTCCCTAAGATTTATCTCTTAGTTGATAAGTAATCAATATTTTACACCTTCATCTATTTTAAATAATCAGTTTCAGAAATTTAAAATAATTATTCTCAAGACATCCCTCCAAAATAAAAAATAATATGTATCTCTTAATGGAGTTACCATTCCCTGAGATTTATCTCTTTGTCGAGTTACTATTCCCTAAGATTTATCTCTTAGTTGATAAGTAATCAATATTTTACACCTTCATCTATTTTAAATAATCAGTTTCAGAAATTTAAAATAATTATTCTCAAGACATCCCTCCAAAATAAAAAATAATATGTATCTCTTAATGGAGTTACCATTCCCTGAGATTTATCTCTTTGTCGAGTTACTATTCCCTAAGATTTATCTCTTAGTTGATAAGTAATCAATATTTTACACCTTCATCTATTTTAAATAATCAGTTTCAGAAATTTAAAATAATTATTCTCAAGACATCCCTCCAAAATAAAAAATAATATGTATCTCTTAATGGAGTTACCATTCCCTGAGATTTATCTCTTTGTCGAGTTACTATTCCCTAAGATTTATCTCTTAGTTGATAAGTAATCAATATTTTACACCTTCATCTATTTTAAATAATCAGTTTCAGAAATTTAAAATAATTATTCTCAAGACATCCCTCCAAAATAAAAAATAATATGTATCTCTTAATGGAGTTACCATTCCCTGAGATTTATCTCTTTGTCGAGTTACTATTCCCTAAGATTTATCTCTTAGTTGATAAGTAATCAATATTTTACACCTTCATCTATTTTAAATAATCAGTTTCAGAAATTTAAAATAATTATTCTCAAGACATCCCTCCAAAATAAAAAATAATATGTATCTCTTAATGGAGTTACCATTCCCTGAGATTTATCTCTTTGTCGAGTTACTATTCCCTAAGATTTATCTCTTAGTTGATAAGTAATCAATATTTTACACCTTCATCTATTTTAAATAATCAGTTTCAGAAATTTAAAATAATTATTCTCAAGACATCCCTCCAAAATAAAAAATAATATGTATCTCTTAATGGAGTTACCATTCCCTGAGATTTATCTCTTTGTCGAGTTACTATTCCCTAAGATTTATCTCTTAGTTGATAAGTAATCAATATTTTACACCTTCATCTATTTTAAATAATCAGTTTCAGAAATTTAAAATAATTATTCTCAAGACATCCCTCCAAAATAAAAAATAATATGTATCTCTTAATGGAGTTACCATTCCCTGAGATTTATCTCTTTGTCGAGTTACTATTCCCTAAGATTTATCTCTTAGTTGATAAGTAATCAATATTTTACACCTTCATCTATTTTAAATAATCAGTTTCAGAAATTTAAAATAATTATTCTCAAGACATCCCTCCAAAATAAAAAATAATATGTATCTCTTAATGGAGTTACCATTCCCTGAGATTTATCTCTTTGTCGAGTTACTATTCCCTAAGATTTATCTCTTAGTTGATAAGTAATCAATATTTTACACCTTCATCTATTTTAAATAATCAGTTTCAGAAATTTAAAATAATTATTCTCAAGACATCCCTCCAAAATAAAAAATAATATGTATCTCTTAATGGAGTTACCATTCCCTGAGATTTATCTCTTTGTCGAGTTACTATTCCCTAAGATTTATCTCTTAGTTGATAAGTAATCAATATTTTACACCTTCATCTATTTTAAATAATCAGTTTCAGAAATTTAAAATAATTATTCTCAAGACATCCCTCCAAAATAAAAAATAATATGTATCTCTTAATGGAGTTACCATTCCCTGAGATTTATCTCTTTGTCGAGTTACTATTCCCTAAGATTTATCTCTTAGTTGATAAGTAATCAATATTTTACACCTTCATCTATTTTAAATAATCAGTTTCAGAAATTTAAAATAATTATTCTCAAGACATCCCTCCAAAATAAAAAATAATATGTATCTCTTAATGGAGTTACCATTCCCTGAGATTTATCTCTTTGTCGAGTTACTATTCCCTAAGATTTATCTCTTAGTTGATAAGTAATCAATATTTTACACCTTCATCTATTTTAAATAATCAGTTTCAGAAATTTAAAATAATTATTCTCAAGACATCCCTCCAAAATAAAAAATAATATGTATCTCTTAATGGAGTTACCATTCCCTGAGATTTATCTCTTTGTCGAGTTACTATTCCCTAAGATTTATCTCTTAGTTGATAAGTAATCAATATTTTACACCTTCATCTATTTTAAATAATCAGTTTCAGAAATTTAAAATAATTATTCTCAAGACATCCCTCCAAAATAAAAAATAATATGTATCTCTTAATGGAGTTACCATTCCCTGAGATTTATCTCTTTGTCGAGTTACTATTCCCTAAGATTTATCTCTTAGTTGATAAGTAATCAATATTTTACACCTTCATCTATTTTAAATAATCAGTTTCAGAAATTTAAAATAATTATTCTCAAGACATCCCTCCAAAATAAAAAATAATATGTATCTCTTAATGGAGTTACCATTCCCTGAGATTTATCTCTTTGTCGAGTTACTATTCCCTAAGATTTATCTCTTAGTTGATAAGTAATCAATATTTTACACCTTCATCTATTTTAAATAATCAGTTTCAGAAATTTAAAATAATTATTCTCAAGACATCCCTCCAAAATAAAAAATAATATGTATCTCTTAATGGAGTTACCATTCCCTGAGATTTATCTCTTTGTCGAGTTACTATTCCCTAAGATTTATCTCTTAGTTGATAAGTAATCAATATTTTACACCTTCATCTATTTTAAATAATCAGTTTCAGAAATTTAAAATAATTATTCTCAAGACATCCCTCCAAAATAAAAAATAATATGTATCTCTTAATGGAGTTACCATTCCCTGAGATTTATCTCTTTGTCGAGTTACTATTCCCTAAGATTTATCTCTTAGTTGATAAGTAATCAATATTTTACACCTTCATCTATTTTAAATAATCAGTTTCAGAAATTTAAAATAATTATTCTCAAGACATCCCTCCAAAATAAAAAATAATATGTATCTCTTAATGGAGTTACCATTCCCTGAGATTTATCTCTTTGTCGAGTTACTATTCCCTAAGATTTATCTCTTAGTTGATAAGTAATCAATATTTTACACCTTCATCTATTTTAAATAATCAGTTTCAGAAATTTAAAATAATTATTCTCAAGACATCCCTCCAAAATAAAAAATAATATGTATCTCTTAATGGAGTTACCATTCCCTGAGATTTATCTCTTTGTCGAGTTACTATTCCCTAAGATTTATCTCTTAGTTGATAAGTAATCAATATTTTACACCTTCATCTATTTTAAATAATCAGTTTCAGAAATTTAAAATAATTATTCTCAAGACATCCCTCCAAAATAAAAAATAATATGTATCTCTTAATGGAGTTACCATTCCCTGAGATTTATCTCTTTGTCGAGTTACTATTCCCTAAGATTTATCTCTTAGTTGATAAGTAATCAATATTTTACACCTTCATCTATTTTAAATAATCAGTTTCAGAAATTTAAAATAATTATTCTCAAGACATCCCTCCAAAATAAAAAATAATATGTATCTCTTAATGGAGTTTACCATTCCCTGAGATTTATCTCTTTGTCGAGTTACTATTCCCTAAGATTTATCTCTTAGTTGATAAGTAATCAATATTTTACACCTTCATCTATTTTAAATAATCAGTTTCAGAAATTTAAAATAATTATTCTCAAGACATCCCTCCAAAATAAAAAATAATATGTATCTCTTAATGGAGTTACCATTCCCTGAGATTTATCTCTTTGTCGAGTTACTATTCCCTAAGATTTATCTCTTAGTTGATAAGTAATCAATATTTTACACCTTCATCTATTTTAAATAATCAGTTTCAGAAATTTAAAATAATTATTCTCAAGACATCCCTCCAAAATAAAAAATAATATGTATCTCTTAATGGAGTTACCATTCCCTGAGATTTATCTCTTTGTCGAGTTACTATTCCCTAAGATTTATCTCTTAGTTGATAAGTAATCAATATTTTACACCTTCATCTATTTTAAATAATCAGTTTCAGAAATTTAAAATAATTATTCTCAAGACATCCCTCCAAAATAAAAAATAATATGTATCTCTTAATGGAGTTACCATTCCCTGAGATTTATCTCTTTGTCGAGTTACTATTCCCTAAGATTTATCTCTTAGTTGATAAGTAATCAATATTTTACACCTTCATCTATTTTAAATAATCAGTTTCAGAAATTTAAAATAATTATTCTCAAGACATCCCTCCAAAATAAAAAATAATATGTATCTCTTAATGGAGTTACCATTCCCTGAGATTTATCTCTTTGTCGAGTTACTATTCCCTAAGATTTATCTCTTAGTTGATAAAGTAATCAATATTTTACACCTTCATCTATTTTAAATAATCAGTTTCAGAAATTTAAAATAATTATTCTCAAGACATCCCTCCAAAATAAAAAATAATATGTATCTCTTAATGGAGTTACCATTCCCTGAGATTTATCTCTTTGTCGAGTTACTATTCCCTAAGATTTATCTCTTAGTTGATAAGTAATCAATATTTTACACCTTCATCTATTTTAAATAATCAGTTTCAGAAATTTAAAATAATTATTCTCAAGACATCCCTCCAAAATAAAAAATAATATGTATCTCTTAATGGAGTTACCATTCCCTGAGATTTATCTCTTTGTCGAGTTACTATTCCCTAAGATTTATCTCTTAGTTGATAAGTAATCAATATTTTACACCTTCATCTATTTTAAATAATCAGTTTCAGAAATTTAAAATAATTATTCTCAAGACATCCCTCCAAAATAAAAAATAATATGTATCTCTTAATGGAGTTACCATTCCCTGAGATTTATCTCTTTGTCGAGTTACTATTCCCTAAGATTTATCTCTTAGTTGATAAGTAATCAATATTTTACACCTTCATCTATTTTAAATAATCAGTTTCAGAAATTTAAAATAATTATTCTCAAGACATCCCTCCAAAATAAAAAATAATATGTATCTCTTAATGGAGTTACCATTCCCTGAGATTTATCTCTTTGTCGAGTTACTATTCCCTAAGATTTATCTCTTAGTTGATAAGTAATCAATATTTTACACCTCATCTATTTTAAATAATCAGTTTCAGAAATTTAAAATAATTATTCTCAAGACATCCCTCCAAAATAAAAAATAATATGTATCTCTTAATGGAGTTACCATTCCCTGAGATTTATCTCTTTGTCGAGTTACTATTCCCTAAGATTTATCTCTTAGTTGATAAGTAATCAATATTTTACACCTTCATCTATTTTAAATAATCAGTTTCAGAAATTTAAAATAATTATTCTCAAGACATCCCTCCAAAAAAAAAATAATATGTATCTCTTAATGGATTTACCATTCCCTGAGATTTATCTCTTTGTCGAGTTACTATTCCCTAAGATTTATCTCTTAGTTGATAAGTAATCAATATTTTACACCTTCATCTATTTTAAATAATCAGTTTCAGAAATTTAAATAATTATTCTCAAGACATCCCTCCAAAATAAAAAATAATATGTATCTCTTAATGGAGTTACCATTCCCTGAGATTTATCTCTTTGTCGAGTTACTATTTCCCTAAGATTTATTCTCTTAGTTGATAAGTAATCAATATTTTACACCTTCATCTATTTTAAATAATCAGTTTCAGAAATTTAAAATAATTATTCTCAAGACATCCCTCCAAAATAAAAAATAATATGTATCTCTTAATGGAGTTTACCATTCCCTGAGATTTATCTCTTTGTCGAGTTACTATTCCCTAAGATTTATCTCTTAGTTGATAAGTAATCAATATTTTACACCTTCATCTATTTTAAATAATCAGTTTCAGAAATTTAAAATAATTATTCTCAAGACATCCCTCCAAAATAAAAAATAATATGTATCTCTTAATGGAGTTACCATTCCCTGAGATTTATCTCTTTGTCGAGTTACTATTCCCTAAGATTTATCTCTTAGTTGATAAGTAATCAATATTTACACCTTCATCTATTTTAAATAATCAGTTTCAGAAATTTAAAATAATTATTCTCAAGACATCCCTCCAAAATAAAAAATAATATGTATCTCTTAATGGATTTACCATTCCCTGAGATTTATCTCTTTGTCGAGTTACTATTCCCTAAGATTTATCTCTTAGTTGATAAGTAATCAATATTTTACACCTTCATCTATTTTAAATAATCAGTTTCAGAAATTTAAAATAATTATTCTCAAGACATCCCTCCAAAATAAAAAATAATATGTATCTCTTAATGGAGTTACCATTCCCTGAGATTTATCTCTTTGTCGAGTTACTATTCCCTAAGATTTATCTCTTAGTTGATAAGTAATCAATATTTACACCTTCATCTATTTTAAATAATCAGTTTCAGAAATTTAACATAATTATTTCTCAAGGACATCCCTCCAAAATAAAATAATAATTGTATCTCTTAATGGAGTTACCATTCCGTGAGATTTATCTCTTTGTCGAGTTACTATTCCCTAAGATTTATCTCTTAGTTGATAAGTAATCAATATTTTACACCTTCATCTATTTTAAATAATCAGTTTCAGAAATTTAAAATAATTATTCTCAAGACATCCCTCCAAAATAAAAAATAATATGTATCTCTTAATGGAGTTACCATTCCCTGAGATTTATCTCTTTGTCGAGTTACTATTCCCTAAGATTATCTCTTAGTTGATAAGTAATCAATATTTTACACCTTCATCTATTTTAAATAATCAGTTTCAGAAATTTAAAATAATTATTCTCAAGACATCCCTCCAAAATAAAAAATAATATGTATCTCTTAATGGAGTTACCATTCCCTGAGATTTATCTCTTTGTCGAGTTACTATTCCCTAAGATTTATCTTTAGTTGATAAGTAATCAATATTTTACACCTTCATCTATTTTAAATAATCAGTTTCAGAAATTTAAATAATTATTCTCAAGACATCCCTCCAAAATAAAAAATAATATGTATCTCTTAATGGAGTTACCATTCCCTGAGATTTATCTCTTTGTCGAGTTACTATCCCTAAGATTTATCTCTTAGTTGATAAGTAATCAATATTTTACACCTTCATCTATTTAAATAATCAGTTTCAGAAATTTAAATACATTATTCTCAAGACATCCCTCCAAAATAAAAAATAAATATGTATCTCTTAATGGAGTTACCATTCCCTGAGATTTATCTCTTTGTCGAGTTACTATTCCCTAAGATTTATCTCTTAGTTGATAAGTAACAATATTTTACACCTTCATCTATTTTAAATAATCAGTTTCAGAAATTTAAAATAATTATTCTCAAGACATCCCTCCAAAATAAAAAATAATATGTATCTCTTAATGGATGTTACCATTCCCTGAGATTTATCTCTTTGTCGAGTTACTATTCCCTAAGATTTATCTCTTAGTGATAAGTAATCAATATTTTACACCTTCATCTATTTTAAATAATCAGTTTCAGAAATTTAAAATAATTATTCTCAAGACATCCCTCCAAAATAAAAAAATAATATGTATCTCTTAATGGAGTTACCATTCCCTGAGATTTATCTACTTTGTCGAGTTACTATTCCCTAAGATTTATCTCTTAGTTGATAAGTAATCAATATTTTACACCTCATCTATTTTAAATAATCAGTTTCAGAAATTTAAAATAATTATTCTCAAGACATCCCTCCAAAATAAAAAATAATATGTATCTCTTAATGGAGTTACCATTCCCTGAGATTTATCTCTTTGTCGAGTTACTATTCCCTAAGATTTATCTCTTAGTTGATAAGTAATCAATATTTTACACCTCATCTATTTTAAATAATCAGTTTCAGAAATTTAAAATAATTATTCTCAAGACATCCCTCCAAAATAAAAAATAATATGTATCTCTTAATGGATTTACCATTCCCTGAGATTTATCTCTTTGTCGAGTTACTATTCCCTAAGATTTATCTCTTAGTTGATAAGTAATCAATATTTTACACCTTCATCTATTTTAAATAATCAGTTTCAGAAATTTAAAAATAATTATTCTCAAGACATCCCTCCAAAATAAAAAATAATATGTATCTCTTAATGGAGTTACCATTCCCTGAGATTTATCTCTTTGTCGAGTTACTATTCCCTAAGATTTATCTCTTAGTTGATAAGTAATCAATATTTTACACTTCATCTATTTTAAAATAATCAGTTTCAGAAATTTAAAATAATTATTCTAAGACATCCCTCCAAAATAAAAAATAATATGTATCTCTTAATGGATTACCATTCCCTGAGATTTATCTCTTTGTCGAGTTACTATTCCCTAAGATTTATCTCTTAGTTGATAAGTAATCAATATTTTACACCTTCATCTATTTTAAATAATCAGTTTCAGAAATTTAAAATAATTATTCTCAAGACATCCCTCCAAAATAAAAAATAATATGTATCTCTTAATGGAGTTACCATTCCCTGAGAATTATCTCTTTGTCGAGTTACTATTCCCTAAGATTTATCTCTTAGTTGATAAGTAATCAATATTTTACACCTTCATCTATTTTAAATAATCAGTTTCAGAAATTTAAAATAATTATTCTCAAGACATCCCTCCAAAATAAAAAATAATATGTATCTCTTAATGGAGTTACCATTCCTGAGATTTATCTCTTTGTCGAGTTACTATTCCCTAAGATTTATCTCTTAGTTGATAAGTAATCAATATTTTACACCTTCATCTATTTTAAATAATCAGTTTCAGAAATTTAAAATAATTATTCTCAAGACATCCCTCCAAAAAAAAAATAATATGTATCTCTTAATGGAGTTACCATTCCCTGAGATTTATCTCTTTGTCGAGTTACTATTCCCTAAGATTTATCTCTTAGTTGATAAGTAATCAATATTTTACACCTTCAATTATTTTAAATAATCAGTTTCAGAAATTTAAAATAATTATTCTCAAGACATCCCTCCAAAATAAAAAATAATATGTATCTCTTAATGGAGTTACCATTCCCTGAGATTTATCTCTTTGTCGAGAGTTACTATTCCCTAAGATTTATCTCTTAGTTGATAAGTAATCAATATTTTACACCTTCATCTATTTTAAATAATCAGTTTCAGAAATTTAAAATAATTATCTCAAGACATCCCTCCAAAATAAAAAATAATATGTATCTCTTAATGGAGTTACCATTCCCTGAGATTTATCTCTTTGTCGAGTTACTATTCCCTAAGATTTATCTCTTAGTTGATAAGTAATCAATATTTTACACCTTCATCTATTTTAAGTAATCAGTTTCAAGAAATTTAAAATAATTATTCTCAAGGACATCCCTCCAAAATAAAAATAATATGTATTTCTTAATGGAGTTTACCATTCCCTGAGATTTATCTCTTTGTCGAGTTACTATTCCCTAAGATTTATCTCTTAGTTGATAAGTAATCAATATTTGACACTTCATCTATTTTAAATAATCAGTTTCAGAAATTTAAATAAATTATGCTCAAGACATCCCTCCAAAATAAAAAATAATTGCTATATCTTAATGGAGTTACCATTCCCTGAGATTTTATCTCTTTGTCGAGTTACTATTCCCTGAGATTTATCTCTTAGTTGATAAGTAATCAATATTTTACACCTTCATCTATTTTAAATAATCAGTTTCAGAAATTTAAAATAATTATTCTCAAGACATCCCTCCAAAATAAAAAATATATGTATCTCTTAATGGAGTTACCATTCCCTGAGATTTATCTCTTTGTCGAGTTACTATTCCCTAAGATTTATCTCTTAGTTGATAAGTAATCAATATTTTACACCTTTCATCGTATTTTAAATAATCAGTTTTCAGAAATTTAAAATAATTATTCTCAAGACATCCCTCCAAAATAAAAAATACATGTATTTCGTCTTAATGGAGTTACCATTTCCCTGAGATTTAGTCTCTTGGTCGAGTTACTATTCCCTAAGATTTATCTCTTAGTTGATAAGTAATCAATATTTCACACCTTCATCTATTTTAAATAATCATTTCAGAAATTGTAGAATAATTATTCGCAAGACATCCCTCCAAAAATAAAAAATATATGTCTATCTCTTAATGGATGTTACCATTCCCCTGAGATTTATCTCGCTTGTGTCGAGTTACTATTCCCTAAGAGATTTATCTCTTAGTTGATAAGTAAATCTAATATTTTACACCTTCATCTATTTTAAGTAATCAGTTATTCAGAAATTTAAAATAATTTATTCTCAAGACATCCCTCCAAAATAAAAAATAACATGTATCTCTTAATGGAGTTACCATTCCCTGAGATTTATCTCTTTGTCGAGTTACTATTCCCTAAAGATTTATCTCTTAGTGTGATAGTAATCAATATTTTACACCTTCATCTATTTTAAATAATCAGTTTCAGAAATTTAAAATAATTATTCTCAAGACATCCCTCCAAAATAAAAAATAATATGTATCTCTTAATGGAGTTACCATTCCCTGAGATTTATCTCTTTGTCGAGTTACTATTCCCTAAGATTTATCTCTTAGTTGATAAGTAATCAATATTTTAACACCTCATCTATTTTAAGTAATCAGTTTCAGAAATTTAAAATAATTATTCTCAAGACATCCCTCCAAAATAAAAAAATATACAGTATCTCTTAATGGAGTTACCATTCCCTGAGATTTATCTCTTTTGTCGAGTTACTATTCCCTAAGATGTATCTCTTAGTTGATAAGTAATCAATATTTTACACCTTCATCTATTTTAAATAATCAGTTTCAGAAATTTAAAATAATTATTCTCCAAGACATCCCTCCAAAATAAAAAATAATTCTATTCTCTTAATGGAGTTACCATTCCCTGAGATTTATCTCTTTGTCGAGTTACTATTCCCTGAAGATTTATCTCTTAGTTGATAAGTAATCAATATTTTACACCTTCATCTATTTTAAATAATCAGTTTCAGACAATTTAAAATAATTATTCTTAAGACATCCCTCCAAAATAAAAAATAATATGTATCTCTCTAATGGAGTTACCATTCCCTGAGATTTATCTCTTTGTCGAGGTACTATCTCCCTAAGATTTATCTCTTAGTTGATAAGTAATCAATATTTTACACCTTCATCTATTTTAGTAATCAGTTTCAGAAATTAAAATAATTATTCTCAAGACATCCCTCCAAATAATAAAAATAACATGTATTTCTTAATGGAGTTACCATTCCCTGAGATTTATCTCTTTGTCGAGTTACTATTCCCTAATATTTATCTCTTAGTTGATAAGTAATCAATATTTTACACCTTCATCTATTTTAAATAATCAGTTTCAGAAATTTAAAATAATTATTCTCAAGACATCCCTCCAAAATAAAAAATAATTTCTATCTCTTAATGGAGTTACCATTCCCTAAGATTTATCTCTTTGTCGAGTTACTATTCCCTGAGTTTTATCTCTTAGTTGATAAGTAATCAATATTTTACACCTTCATCTATTTTAAATAATCAGGTTCAGAAATTTAAATAATAATTATTCTCAAGACATCCTCCAAAATAAAAAAATATATGTATCTCTTAATGGATTTACCATTCCCTGAGATTTATCTCTTTTGTCGAGTTACTATTCCTGCAGATTTATCTATTAGTTGATAAGTAATAATACTTTACACCTTCATCTATTTTAAATAATCAGTTTTCAGAAATTTAAAATAATTATTCTCAAGGACATCCTCCAAAATAAAAAATAATATGCATCTCTTAATGGATTTACCATTCCTAGAGATTTATCTCTTTGTCGAGTTACTATTCCCTAAGATTTATCTCTTAGTTGATAAGTAATCAATATTTTACACCTTCATCTATTTTAAATAAATCAGGTTCAGAAATTTAAATATAATTATTCTCAAGACATCCTCCAAAATAAAAAATAATATTGCAATTGTCTTAATGGATGTTTACACAATTTCCTGAGAGATTTTTCATCCTTTGTCGAGTTACTTATTCCCTAAGATTTATCTCTTAGTTGATAAAGTAATCAATATTTAACACCTTCATCTATTGTAAATAATCAGTTTCAGAAATTTAATATAATTATTCTCAAGACATCCCTCCAAAATAAAAAATAATATGTATCTCTTAATTGAGTTACCATTCCCTGAGATTTATCTCTTTGTCGAGTTACTATATCCTGAGATTTTATCTCTTAGTTGATAAGTAATCAATTATTTTACACCTTCACTCATTTTAAATTAATCAAGTTTCAGAAATTAAAATAATTATTCTCAAGACATCCCTCCCAAATAAAAAATAATATGTATCTCTTAATGGAGTTACCATTCCCTGAGATTTATCTCTTTGTCGAAGTTACTATTCCCTAAGATTTATCTCTTAGTGGATAAGTAATCAACTATTTACACCTCATCTATTTTAAATAATCAGTTTCAGAAATTTAATATAATTATTCTCAAGACATCCACTCCAAAAATAAAATAAATAATATGTATCTCTTAATGAGTTACCATTCCCTGAGATTTATCTCTTTGTCGAGTTACTATTCCTGAGATTTATCTCTTAGTTGATAATGTAATCAATATTTTACTACCTTCATCTATTGTAAATAATCAGTTTCAGAAATTTAAATAATTATTCTCAAGACATCCCTCCCAATAAAAAATAATATGTATCTCTTAATGGAGTTACCATTCCCTGAGATTTATCTCTTTGTCGAGTACTATTCCCTAAGATTCATCTCTTAGTTGATAAGTAATCAATATTTTACACCTTCATCTATTTAAGTTGTCAGAAATTATAAAATAAATTATTCTCAAGACATCCCTCCAATAAATAAATAATAACTAATAATAGTATTCTTAAGGATGTTACCATTCCTGAGATTTATCTCTTTGTCGAGTTACTATCCTAAGATTTATCTCTTAGTGATAAGTAAATCAATATTCTACACCTTCATCTATTTTAAATAATCAGTGTTCAGAAATTTAAATATAATTATTCTCAAGACATCCCTTCCAAAATAAAAAAATAATATGTATTTCTTAATGGATTTACCTTATTCCCTGAGATTTATCTTCTTTGTCGAGTTACTATTCCCTAAGATTTATCTCTAGTTGATAAGTAATCAATATTTACACCTTCATCTTATTTTAAATATCAGTTTCAGAAATTTAAAATAATTATTCTCAAGACATCCCTCCAAAATAAAAAAATAATATGTATCTCTTAATGGATTTACCATTCCCTGAGATTTATCTCTTGTCGAGTTACTATTCCCTGAGATTTATCTCTTAGTTGATAAGTATTATCAATATTTTACCACACCTTTCATTGTATTTTAAATAATCACAGTTTGTGCAGAAATTTAAAACTAAACTTCATGTACTCAAGCACAATCCCTCCAAATATATAACATATATAATATGTATCTTCTTAATGGAACGTTACACATTCCCTGGAGATTTTATCTTGCTTTGTCGAGTTATCTATTCCCTGAGATATCTCTCTTAGTTGATAAGTAATCCAATTTTTATTTTACACCTTCCTCTATCTTTTAAATAACATCCGTTTTTCAGGAAATTTGAAAAATATTAATTCTCAAAGTACATCCCTATCCAAAATAAAAATATATAAGTAGATTATCTCTTAATGGATTTACCTATTCCACTGATGATTTTAGCTGCACTTCCTCGCCGAGTTTAACCCACTATTCCCACTTAAGAATTCTATACCCTCTTTAGTTGATAAGTAATTCATAATATTTTACACCTTCATTCTATTTTTTAAATATAAATCAGTTTCAGAAATTTAAAATAATAATCATTCTCTAATGACATCCCTCCCAAATAACAAAATATATAATTAGTAATCCTCGTAATGGATATTTACCCCATTCCCTGAGATTTTATCTCTTTGTCGAGAGTTACTATTCCCTGAGATTATTCTTCTTAGTTGATATAAGTTAAATCATAATGTAACACCATTTCATCTATTATTAAATAATCCATGTTTCAGAAATTTTGTAAAATAAGTAATTCTCAAATGCACATCCCTCCCAAATATTAAAAAAGTAAGATGTATCTCTTAATTGGAGTTACCCATTCCTCATGAGATTTATACTCTTGTGTCGAGTTACTATTCTAAGACTGTATGATTTATCTCTTAGTTGGATCAGTTTAATCAATATTTTACACCTTCATCTATTGTTTAAAATGAATCAGTTTCAGAACAATTAAAATTAAGGATTCTTCCAAGACTATTCTCCTCCACACAAAGTAAAAAATAATATGTATACTCTTAATGGACGTTACCATTCCCTGAGATTTATCTCTTTGTCGCGTTACTATTCCCTGAGATTTATCTCTTAGTTGATAAGTAATCATATTTTACACCTTCATCTATTTTTAAATCATCACTTTCAGAAATTTAAAATAATTCTTCTCCAGACATCCCTCCAAATAAAAAATAATACTGTATCTCGTGAATGGAGTTACCATTCCCTGAGATTATATACTCTGTTAGTCGATGTTAACTATTTACCTGAGAATTTATCTCTTAGTGGATAAAGTAATCATGATATGTTTACACCTTCATCTATATTTTAAATAATCAGTTTTTCAGGAACATTTAAAATATAATTATTCTCAAGGACATCCCTCTCCCCCCCCCCCTCCCCATACATAAAAAAATAATATGTATCTCTTAACTGGATGTTACCCTTCACCTGAGTATTTATCACCTTTTTGCCCTCCCGAAGTTTCACTATTCCCTGAGATTTATCTCCCCTATAGTTGATAAGTAATCAATATTTTTACATCCCTTTCATTATCTAAGACTACACACACTGACATCACTATCAGAAATTTAAAATAATTATTCTCAAGCACATCCCTCCAAATAAAATATATAATATGTATCTCTTAATGGAGTTACCATTCCCTAGATGATTTATCTCTTTGTCGAGTTACTTTCCCTAAGATTTATCTCTTAGTGGATTAAGAATCAATAATTTTACACCTATCATATTTTAAATAATCAGTTTCAGAAGCAATTTAAAATAAGTATTCTCAAGACATCCCTTCCAAAATAAAAAATAATATGTATCTCTTAATGGATGATAACCATTCCCATGAGATTTATTCTCTTTGTCGAGTTACTATTCCCTCTAAGATTTATCTCTTAAGTTGATAAGTAATCAATATTTAAACCCTTAATCTATTTTAAATAATTCAGTTTCAGAAATTAAAATAATTATTACTCAAGACATCCTCCAAAATAAATAAATAATATGTATCTCATTAATGGAGTTACCATTCCCTGAGATTTTATCCTTTGTCGAGTTACTATTCCCTAAGATTTATCTTTTAGTTGATAAGTAATCAATATTTTACACCTTCCATCTATTTTAAATAATCAGTTTCAGAATATTTAAATATAATTTGAAGTTCCTCAAGATACTATGCCCTCTTCACAAATAATAAAAAATAATAGTATCTCTTAATGGATTTACCATTCCTGAGATTTATCTCTTTGTCGAGTTACTTTCCCTAAGATTTATCTCTTTAAGTGATAAGTAATCAATATTTAACACCTTCATCTATTTTAAATAATCAGTCCAGAAATTAAAAATAATATTCTCAAGACATCCCTCCAAATTAAAAATAATATGTATCTCTTAATGGAGTTACCATTCCCTGAGATTTATCTCTTTGTCGAGTACTATTCCCTGAGATTTATCTCTGTAGTTGATAAGTAATCAATATTTTACACCTTCATACTATTTTAAATAATCAGTTTCAGAAATTTAAAATAATATTTCCTCAAAGACATCCCTCCCCAAATAAAAAATAATATGTATCTCTTAATGGAGTTACCATTCCCTGAGATTATCTCTTTGTCGAGCTTACTATTCCCTAGAGATTTATCTCTAGTTGATAAGTCTAATCAATATTTTATCACCTTCATCTTATTTTAAATAATCACTTTCAGAAATTTAAAATAATTATTACTCAAAGACATCCTCTCCAAAATAAAAAATAATATGTATCTCTTAATGGAGTTACCATTCCCTGAGATTTATCCTCTTGTCGAGTTACTTTCCCTAAGATTGATCTCTTAGTGAGATAAGTAATCAATATTTTACACCTTCATCTATTTTAAATAATCAGTTTCAGAAATTTAAAATAATTATTCTCAAGAAACATCCCTCCAAAATATAAAAATAATATGTATCTCTTAAGGAAGGAGTTACCATATACCCTGAGAGTTTATCTCTTTGCTCGAGTTACTATTCCCTAAGATTTATCTCTTAGTTGGATAAGTAATCAATATTTACACCTTCATCTATTTTTAAATAATCAGTTTCAGAAATTTGAAAAATAATATATTCTCAAGACATCCCTCCCAAATAAAAAAATAATATGTATCTCTTATATGGAGTCACCATTCCTGAGATTTATCTCTTTGTCGGAGTTACTTTTCCTAAGATTGATCTCTTAGTGGATAAGTAATCAATATTTTACACCTTCATCTATTTTAAATAATCAGTTCAGAAATTTAAAATAAATTATTTTCTAAAGACATCCTCCAAAATAAAAATAATTATGTATCTCTTAATGGAGTTACCATTCCCTGAGATTTATCCTCTTTGTCGAGTTACTATTCCCATAAGATTTATACTCTTAGTTGATAGTAAGTAATCAAATATTTTTACACTTCATCTATTTTAAATAATCAGTTTCAGAAATTTAAAATAATATCTCAAGACATCAACTCCAAAAATTAAAAAATAATATGTATCTCTTAAGGAGTTACCATTCTCCTGAGATTTATCTCTTTGTCGAGTTTACATCCCCTAAGATTTCATCTTAGTGATAAGTAAATCAATATTTACACCTTCATCTATTTTACATAATCAGTTTCAGAAATTTAAAATAAGTTATTCTCAAGAATCCCTCCAAAATAAAAATAATATGTATCCTCTATAATGGAGTTACCATTCCCTGAGATTATCTACTCTTGTCGAGTTACTATTCCCTAAGATTATCTCTTAGGTTTTCCTCTTATGTGCATAAGTAATCAATATTTACACCTTCATCTATTTTAAATAATCAGTTTCAGAAATTTAAAAATAATTATTCTCAAGACATCCTCCAAAATAAAAATAATTGTATCTCTTAATGGAGTTTAACCATTCCCTGAGATGTATCTCTTTGTCGAGTTTACTATTTCCCTAAGATTTATCATCTTAGTGGTGGGATAAGTAGTCAAATATTTTAACACCTTCATCTATTTTAAATAATCAGTTCCAGAAATTTAAAATAATTATTCTCAAGGACATCCCTCCAAAATAAAAAATAATATGTATCGTCTTAATCTAGAGAATTGCTATCAACCATTTCACCTTGATTCGATTTATCTCTATGTTGTCGAGTTACTATTCCCTAAGGATTCATCTCTCTTATGTTGATTATAGAATAATTACAAATATTGTTCTACACCCTTTCAATACGATTTTAAATAATCAGCTTCGAGGAAATTTTAAAAGTAATTGTATATCGTCTCAATGACATCCCTGCCACATAGAAATAAAAAAATAATAATGTATCTGTCTTAATCGGCAAGTTTACCCCATTTATCCACTGAGGATTATATCCTGCTTTGTGTTAGCTCGAGTTTACTCATTCCCTAATTAGATTTTATCTCCTTAGTTGCATATAAGGTAATCAATTATTTTACACCTTCATACTAGTTATAAATATGTAATCAGTCTTCAGTAATATTAAATATAATGCTATATCTGCCAAGACATCTCTCTCCGAAAATATTAAAAAATAATATGTATTGTAATCTGCTTTAATCGGAAGTTACCTATATTCGTGCCCATATGAGATTCTATCTCTTTGCCTGATGTTAGCTATTCCATTAGAGATTCTAGCTCATTAGTTGCCATGCAATGTATAGTCAATATTTTTACACCTTTGCATCTATTTTTAAATATATCAGTTTAGTACAAGAAATGTATAATAATTATTCTCAAGAACATTCCCGCCAAAATAAAAAATAATTGGTATACTTATCTTAATGGGAAATCTATACACCATTCCCTGCAGATTTATCTCATTTTGTCGAGTTACATATTATCCCTACGATTTATCTGTCTTAGTTAGATAAGACTACATCAATTATTTATCACACCAAACTTCATCTTATTTTAATTATAATCACGTTTGCAGAAATTTGTAATATTCACTAATTATAATCTAGTTCAAGGACATCTCCCTCCATCATATAAAAAATAATATGTAATCTCTTTAATATGGATGTTACCATTTCCCTGCAGTATTTATATGCCTTATTTATATAAAAAAATTAACGATTGCAAACCGCTCATTCTACTTTTAAATAATATTCGTTTTCCGAAATTTAAATTATAATAATCCATTCTACAACGTTCGCTCACCTCCAAAAATAACATAAAACATAATATGTAAACTCTTCTAATGGCAGTTACCTATTCACCATTGACGCTTATCCACTTAGTGTGCTCTTAGCCGAGATAATACTATGTATTAAGTCGTGCATCCTCTTATTGATAATAATTATTTTTAAGAAAATTTAATAAATAATTATTCTCATGAAACCCGTCTCTAAATGAAAAAAATAATAGGTTTCATCATTATATGGAATGCGTTATCATTTTCTCTGAGAATTTTCGTCCCTTAGTTTTTTGCACATAGGCGCAATTGAACTATTTTAACGCCTTCATCTCTTGTTAAATAATTTATTTTCCAGAAATTTAGAATCAATTATTCTTCAAGGACTTACCCACCTCCAAAGTTAATAAAATACTATGTTGTATCTCTTAATGGAGCTGTACCAATCTCCCTTGCAGATTTAGTTATCCCCTCTTAGTAGAATTAAGTCATTATTAAATATTTTTTAAGCCATTCACCTAATTATTGACATTGTACAGTGTTTCAGAAATTTAAAATAAT